>CM038216.1:42964363-43134920 GCA_021442155.1 Cymbidium sinense
AGGAACTCAATTTAAAATAAACCCGCTTTACTTTTCCATGTAAAGTAGGGAAGAATCTCTGGTACATATGCAGACCCATCGTCCTTAGGAGTCCTTATTGAGGTGATTAGGTCCATTAAAGATAGTGACTTCTATCTTTCGAGATAGTACACTATTCCTTGATGACGCATCACTCACGAATAAGCACATCAGGATCTCGTGGCATCCAAAAAAGATGAAATTTTATATTCTTGCCTTCTCCTTCTAACCAAATGTGATAGAAGGCTATATATGGAAAATTTTCACCAGATTTTGTTGACTCCAGGGATGGATCCTCTCTCCATCTTTGATAAATGATCATTGTCTTCAAGCATCGATAGTTTGTAACTTTGGTATGAATCCAAGACTATCTTTCTTTGTTGGCACTTAACTCATTTCATCCTTAAGTTAAGTTAGCCAACATCTTTATGTTTTAGGACCGCACTCTGTGTTGGTCTTAAAACTGCCTATTGGGTTCTCCAATGGGTAAAAAATGAAAAGATATAAATAAAGGAAATATTTAAAGACTTCCTCCTTATCATTTTTATGATAAGGAAAGGTTCATTCTAAAATAATAAAGACAATAAATTTTCCATAAGAACTTTGCTTTTCAAAAAAGCACTTTTCAAAATGCACTTAATAAAATATTTTCCACAAAATTTTATTACCCTCATTTAACAATTCACATAATTTACATGTAGAATTTTCAAAAAATAAAACTAATCAATTTTTCCAAAAGCACAAATGAACATCTTCTTTCAATTCACTTTGTTGAAGATTCCATTTTCAAAATAAAATGAACAATCAAATCAAAATCATAATCATAAAGTTTTCAAAAGTACATGAACCTTTCCATTCAATACACTCACACCTATTGAATAAGAGTTTCATTTTCAATTAAAATTAAATTTTCCAAAAGCATATGTGAACATCTTCATTTAATATACTAAAATTTATTAAATAAAGATTTCATTCCTAATTAAAAATAACATCATTTTGGAAATCCCACTTAAACATATCTCACATATGATTAAGTTGGAATTCCTCTCTTCAAAAAAATAATCATACACAAAAATAAAATCTTACATTTGAAAAAATAAGATTGACCTCCATTCCTACATACCCAAATTTGTTGAATGGAAGTCTATTTTCAAAAATTGAAACTTAACAATCATATTTTCAAATTCAAACTCATTTTTGAACTTCATTTAGCATAATAAAATTTGCTAAGTGTAGTCTCCAAATCCAAAACTCAAAATTTTCAAACACATTTTGGAACATCATTTAGCATACTCAAATTTGTTAAGTGAAGTCTCCAAATTTAAAAATAAAAAAAATTCAAACACATTGTAAAGATTCCAAATTCAAAAATCAAAAACTTTCAAACACATTTTGAAACTTTACTTAGCATACTCACATTTACTAAGTAAAGTTTCCCAATCAAAAATCCAAAAAATTTCAAACAACATTGGAACTTCATTTTAGCATATTCAAATTTGCTAAGTGAAGTCTCCAAACCCAAAATTAAAAAATTTTCAAACATATTTGGAACTTCATCCTTAGCATACCAAATTTGCTATGAAGTCTCCAAAATCAAAACCAAAAAATCTTCAAGCACCTTTGAACCTCTTTCCTTAGCATACCAAATTTGCTAAGGAGAAGTTTCCATTTTCAAAACCAAAACAAATCAAAATTTTGAACACATCTTTTGAATTTCATTTAGCATACCAATTTGCAAAGTGAAATTTCCATTTCTAAGTGGGACTTCATCTTTAGCATACCAAATTTGCTAAAGTAAAGTCTCCACTTTCAATCAAATCAAAGAAAAATGAAACACTTAGGATTTCCTTAGCATACCTAAATAAGGATCTACTTTTCAAAATCAAAACATCCAAAACAAATGAAACACTTAGGGTTTTCTTAGCATACTTAAATTTGCTAAGAATCCTATTTTAAAATCAAACCAAACACACTTGGATTCTTCACTTAGCATACCTAAATTTGCTAAGTGAGAATTCCAAATTTCCAAAATCAAAATAAAATTCACAAAAAAGAAACAACCACTTTCTCAAACACTTCACTTAGCATACCCAAATTTGCTAAGTAAGTGAAATTATAAAATCAATCAAAAAAAAACAAAATCAATTGACCCTTACTTTAACATACCCAAATTTGTTAAAGGAAAGGGTCCTCAAATCAAAAGAAAATCTAAATTTAAACAAACATGAACCTATGGAAGCATCCTTCTTTAAATATTTGAATTCATATTTCAACATACCCAAATTTATTGAAGTTGATTCATATTCAAAATTCCTCTTTCAATCAATCTCCTCAAATCCATTTGAACCCCACTTAACACTTTCAAGTTGTTGGATGTGGGTTCAAATATTCAAATTCAAAATTCAAAAAAATCCATAAAGATAGAAATATGATACAAACTCATTTCCTATTGCAGATTCATTACTGATAGTGATAGTCAGCTTCTACTTTTTATCTAAAATGTTCATAGAAGTTTATTTTCACCTTCCCCCATGGTATGGATTTGGCTTTGGACCAACTTCCTCCCGACCATACACATCGATCCACTTTGGTAGGGGATTCGAGGAGCTAAGATTACATATGAGGGCAATCCTCACCAAGTAGTAAGACCACATGATGACAAGTCGGTCATCGATTGATCTACCACTCAACATCTCCTCAATGAAGAGGAAAGTGTGGTCCCACAAGCTTGTGAGACCAGAGTACTAGCCCCATTTCAATACATGAGTTTCCATGTCGCTAGTGATAGCTAGCACCCTCTCATCTATACCCTCAATGGGTAAGGCTCCCATGGTCTCAGGGCTTGCCTCCCCTACTTTTGAGTATGGGTCTAGCTCTCACCCATCCATCCCAACACAGATAGGAATAAGAATCGCATGATCAAGAGGTACCACAGATGGCTAGGGGATAGAGGTAGTTGCTGTTTATGTGGATGAGTTCCTCATTATTACTTCACCACTAGTTATAGAAAACAAGTTGCATCCTCTCTGGTCGAGAGAGAAATGTTGATTCTCTCATCACCTCCTCCAGTGCATTAGCCAAAGTTACTAGAAGTAGGAGGTCATACGCCTCCATCTTACGTAGGCGAGCTTATGGACGCCTTCAGAGTTTAATCTCCAATCCATCATCTCCTACAGTGTGTGCAAGCATATCTATCAGGAGAGGGCCCGAGAGGCCAATACAACACACATCACTAATAGGAGAGATGGAGGTGCAGCCATCAGTCAGTAGCTTCGATGCTTATTAATTTTCCAACACAGCGCGCTACCTACATTGACCATACCGATGACATCCTTCTTACTAGGACTAGTCACGGAGGCAGCCTATACATAGAGAGTGGTGTCTCCACCCCATCACTACCCTCATCTACCATCACCGTCAGTTACACATCTCTAGTTCCATTTAAGGCCATGAAGGCCATATCCAAGGAGAAGCGCACCTCATTGGTGATCCAGCTATGACTAAGGGATCCTACCCCTTCTACACCACCTATTATGGCAAGGCCAAGCTCTCCTACTCAACCTTCTACCCTAGTGGTGGTGCAGAAGGAGTGGTGACCCCAAAGCATTGTGGTCGTCCATTCACTAACTTTCCGATGATGTGGAGATGGTGACATTTATTGAGATGGCGATGATATTCTAGCTACATTATAGTGGAACATCCTAGGATTGTTACCCCTATCATAGTTAGTTACAGTCATGAGTGTCATTCATCTAGCGAGTACAGTCCACATCGGATTGATTATCCAATGATAGGTCGGTGCCTCTGAATGCATAATGATCACACCGCCGCCCTAGATTATTTGTGTCTTCTATTGGTAGAATAAATTTCTATTGGGGAGTCACCTTTCAAATCTGTGGTGAGAAAAGAAAGAGGAGACCTTATACAAATTCATCTTTATAGGATGTCACGCAGATCTATAGATGTACTTAGTTAAGTGATCAAGTACATCATCAAGGAAATGGTGTACTATCTCAAAAGACATAAGTCACTACCCTTTAATGGACCTAATCACCACAATAAGGACTCCTAATGGATAATCAACTCAATATGTACTTGATATTCTTCCCTACTTTACATTAAAAGTAAAGTAGGGTTTATTTTAAATCGGGTTCACTAAGTTCCCTACAGGCAAGCCACCATAGTTAATTACATCCTAAGGGATGGGATCTAGAAAACTCTCGATTATGGTAAATGATCATTGTCTTTGAATATTTCAAGAAAGGACTATTAATCAATTGGTTTTATGTTTGCAAGATCAAATGAAATTGATCAAAAGAGGGAGTTATTATCTAAGCCAAAATGGGAAATAGGTAAGAGATGCCCATGATGCTATGAAACTTAGCGAGCATTTCAGACTATCCTATAGTTGGGATTTACATTTTTGAAATTGATTTAGTTTGTTTGAGTTGCATTTTTCCATTAGAAATTTAATACTTAAGATTTCTTAACACAGGATTAACGAAATACCTAAGAGATGAGGAATTATGCTTGGCCCATAAAGGGGAGAAGCAACCAGAGAACCTAAATCTAGGGAGCTTCGGCGAGGGCCGAAGCACAACCTAAATCTAAGGTAAAAAGTGGGTATCTAGTTTGCCTCCACAAGAGAGGACAAACCACCTAACATCTTCAACTTAACCACCGGGAGGCCACCAATAACTCCTCCTATAATTTTAAATACATGTAGGCAAGTCTTTATGCTTATGCAAGATAACTAGGCTATTATTATTTAGAAAGATACTAAGTCCTTAAACTCACTCCCTAAAGAGACTAGATCATGTAAAGGGACATGCTTCAAATGACCTAAATCTAATTCAATTCAAATTTCATTTTATTTCATTTTTTGGACAATTATTTTAACTCAGGCTATAGGATTTGTTTTATGATTAATGCATGAGAAATTAGATTATTAGCCAAAATCTATTAGAAGGGAGGAGGTGAGTTTCCACCATAGCCCTCAAAGCTCAAGTAGGATTCTATGGCAAAGGTGGAAGCCCTCCAATCAAGAGTGAAATAAGATGCATTTATGCATGATATTATAAAAAGAAATGCTCATCTAGCTATGGGTTGCTAATTCTTTTATCTTGATTTTAATCCTAAGCTTTAGGTGAGGTTATGAGTTGTTTAATTTTATTTGAGTTGTTAAGTTGGGTAAAAAATTTATATTTCCCTAATCCACATCCAGACATACATAAAGCAAGGAAGAAACTAGAAAATTATGCCACTTAATGCAAAAGCTAAATAAATCATCAATCAATTTATAAAGCTAATCACAAAAGAAGAAATTGGTCATTGTGGTCGCACCACCAAAAAAATATCAAATGTGGGTAGTGAGCTCTACCCTTATACAACCCATTACAAATGAATTAAATTACAATTTAAGCAAATGAATTCATTGTTATGGGGGTCTTCAAGCTTTACTCTTGTTTCTTCTTTTCTTCTTTCTTCTTCTTCTTCTTTTTTCTTTTTTTGGTTCCTCCTTTGGAAGGTTGGAAGGTGGATGCTCCAAGGCTTCACATGGTGCATAACATAAGATCTTATGACCAATGTTCATCCTAATCCCTATAACAAATCATTCCAAAATCCTAGTTATACAAATTTTTACATGAAAAGGAAAGTAGAAATATAACTAACACTTGCAAAAAAAGGTTTGTTAAATCACACCATGCAAATCCCAAGCATATATATTAGACTTATCACCCCACATGGGTGACTAGGTCCACCTGGCTTGTGGATTATGTTTAGGCGTATAAAGCACCTGCAAGCAAAAGCATTTATATTTTTATTTATGATAGTGCCCCTTAAGCACAATCCCCTACAGAAAAGAATAGTTAGAATAAAAATATCTTACCATTCATTCTATAAGCATAGACCCTAACATCCAGTCTAAAACATATATCACAAAACAAAATAAACTTCAAACCATGCACCGACCTAACCTAAGGCTATAAGTGGTGACTTAGGTTAATGTGTGTGCTTTGAAGGCTTGTGTGGTATGCTTAGTTATGACTTTAGGTTTAAATTTTATAAATTTGAAGAACATGTTCACCTTAGAGGATAGTTTCATTTAAGCTATTTAAGTGTTTTGGGTTGATTTTATTTCATGTTTTGATTTGGTTTAAGTGGATCCTACAATTAATTACTAAATTATGAAGAGAGGGAAAAAGAGAACTTCTTTCCTTCCTAACCTTAAGTAATTTTCTAAAGTAGGTTCATATTTTAGTTTCATTTAAGTGAATTTTTTTGATTAAATCTTTGATTAATCCTAAGCTTAGATAAACTCTAAACAAACCTATTCAAAAGAAAGGCATTTTAAGATTAAATAAAATGAATCAAAATTCACATAACACACATTACTTCACTTGTTTCCCAACATATATAACATTCATATGGATGGACCCTAAGCATATATACATGAAAATGAGAGTAGTTAACACACTTTATGATGCATGCTAAGTAATCCATTTAAGAAAATTTAGAAGTTGAATATGCATGATTTTTCTTAAGTAGAAAAGGTTTTTCTTATCCAAAATTTCACATACATACATGAAAGTAAGAAAGGCATAAGTGAGTACAACGCCATTGTTAACCGTGAGGTTTAAGATATACAAGACCTACTTAGGGATACTTAAAGCCTCACAACCTCGGGTTGTCTAGACGATATACCACTTTCCTTAAGTACAAAAATGTATATAAAAGAAATGAAATGGAAAAGAATATGCAAAAGTTGTTTAATAGATTTATTTGTTTATGCAATTTATGGATGTAAGTGTAGGTAACCATTCTTAAATGGTAGCATAGGATGAATAGGATATGAAATTAGTGAGCATTAGGTCCTTTTCAAATGAACCTTATATCTCACCAAAATTTCTATTCAAAACTATACCAACATAGGAAAGAAAAGAATCCTACACTAAACATACCTTTATAATATTTCACATGCAAGCTTATAATTAAAGTATAAGTAGCATACTTTCAAGTTTGATATTTCATTTATAAGCTTTGAAAATAATTTGGATTTAGGAGTGATAATAGCCACTCCTATTTTACTTTAGCGAACACATGCACATCTGACATAAACAATTTCATTTTAGAATTTGAAATATGAAATTATGAAAGCATGAAATCACATGGCATACAACTTAACATGTTGGGAAAGATCCAAAGTAATGAAATCATGTAAACAAACTTACTTTACTTCAATCCTAAAGACATTCTTATAGAATAAGAAAATTTAGAACAAATCAAAGTGAATCTCAAAATGATTTTTGTTTAGTTTCAAGTTTGATTTATTTTTGAAAAGGTGAGATGAGTTTGCTATTAATAACCCATTCCCACATGTGTTTGATGTTTTATTTAATTTTAAACAATTAAATCCATTTTATGTGTTTATTAGGTTAAGGTATGAATTAAGTGGCTTAATTAACCCTTACCTACACCACCTAGAAGAATTAACTAAGTAATTATGAGCCAATGAGATGACATAACAAGGTATTTAAATTTGTAATGCACCTAATAATGAAAAGGCCTAATGCAATTTGGCTCACAATTAAAAGTTAATTAAGCAAGGGGTTTAGCTTAAGTATTTTAAAACACCTTTTCACACATGTGAATTGGGTTTTAATTTATTTAATTAAACTTAAGATATTAAACACCTAAGCATATACCCAAGGTAGATTAATTAAGTTATGGAACTTTTAAAATTTTTGAAAATTGATTAAATGGATAATTAATGAGTTAACCCTTAATTAAGAGGGGATTAAGGAAAGAAAATGGGGGGTTTCGGGAATCGCTTAGGGAAATGCCCCAAAATCATTCCATAAACCCTTACTCACTAGATCTGACCTTAATCAAACCTAATCATAGGGTGAATCCACTAATCACACATTAATTACCCTTAATTACATGAAAGGGGTAATTAGGGAATGAAATAGAAATTCCCCAATTATATCCTGAATAAATCTCAAGAAAATTAGGGGAGGCAGAGGTCATCCCAAAAAATGAACCTATAAAATTTGAGATTTTATGACCTAATTAAAGGATAATTAGCTAATTAAGATTCCCAAAGAAACCCAAATTCGGAGAAAAGAGTAATTCAAAATCCATTGAATATCATTTTTAAAATATTCTATATAAAATTATCTTTCCATACCATTTTTCCTTCTATTTTTATAATTTTTTAATTAAGATTTATGAATTTTAAAAGTTATATGGATTAATTAACAATTAAATAGGCATTTAAGTAATCCTTACTTAATCCTTAGCTCATGGCGGGACGCATGGCGGCAGTGGTCAGTGCTCTTTACACACGTCGCACTGTGAGGATGTGACTTAAATGTCACATCCCAAATGGCGGTGGCTACGCATGCTCTAATATCCTCAGCCATCCGATCAAAGATCGGACGGCTAAGGATTCACCCGTGGTTTTGAAAGGATAATGGATTTACTAAACATGCTAAATAATCTCATCCATCCATCTAAAATGCACAGATGGATAGTTGAGATGAGCCAAGTTCTTCCCTGAGGATCAATGGAGACCATCCATGATCTAAGGGGAGATCCAAGCCTGATCTAGCATGGAATCATACAAAAATCAACCCACACCATCTAAACATAATTACCAACCTATCCAATGGTTGATTTCTCATGCCATAAACATTTCTTTCACAAAGGACCAACACCTATCAAGATAAGTGGTCAAAAAATTTCATACCTCACCAGAGGTGATCAGTGCTCGATGAGGTTGGTTCGTATGGTGGAAACAAAGCCGTATTAAAATTCCTAGGCCTTGGGGTTGAGTGGATCAAAACCAACACCACTTCACTTGGGCTTCGACTCTGATCCAATTGAGTTTTTCCTTACTGTGAGAACTTCAATCAGAGCTTGGGCAAGTTTGACTTGACCCTTTGATGGAGTGTACAAGGGAAATTAGATGGAGATCAAGTATGGAGGAAGTTGGCTAATGGATTGAGATCACCTATTTTGCACTATGCTAAACTGAGAATTATGGAATTGAAATCCTATCTAAGAAGCATAGGAATGCTTTGAGGTGGTGCTCTAGGTTCCTAGGCTCAATCGATAGTGAGTGTATTCAAATTTCATAATTAGGGGAATATATCTCCCTATGGAAATGGATGGCCAACCATCCTTGCCATTTTGATCCAATTGATGAGATTGGAGAGGTTATTAGGTGGTTTTGAGTGTGCACATGGTTGGTTTGATCCAAGGAATGGATTTCCAACTTTCCATGTGATGAATTTGAGCTTTAGGGAATTTGAAATTTCAATTTGAGGCTAGGTTGTCGGTTTGGTCTATGGACCAAATGGGATTGACTCAAACCCATTAAGTTTTGTGCACCACTCATCAATAAGTCCCCTTGAGCTTTTAGGAAAGCTTCAAGTGATTGTGAAGAGTATATGATAAAAATACCCATGGGTTAGGCTAAAATTTGTTCTATGGCCTAGGGGTAGGATGATCATTTTACTTTTTTTTCACTTTGGACATGTTAGGAATGTGGAGAAACTAGGTTTGGCCAAGTTTGGATTTGGAATCCATTTGATAGGGTTTGGCTCATGTGGACCCATTTAGGTCAAAATGGGTCAACTTTGGTCAAGTTCACCAATAAATCAAATTGGGTCAAACCAAGGGTTGGGTCAATTTGGTATGACCATTTTAAATGTTTTGGTGGCTTTGGTTTGATTCAATTTGGTATATATTTGGTTTCGACTCATATGACTTCACTTAGGTCAAATGGGTCAAGTTGACCCATTTAACTTGTTTGATCTATTTGAGGTAGGACAAGGGTAGGTTTAGGTTAGGTTAGTCATATGGAGTATATTGGTATCTTTGTTTCCAATAAATTTGTGTTAAGTTCAATTTTGGCTCAACATGTCCCTTTAGGTCATGTTGGGTCTAAGGTCAATTGGGCTATGTTAGGTTTAGTTAGCCAATTGAGGCTTTGGTCAAGTTCAACAAGTGATTTGGAATGAACCTGACCCATTAGTTTGAGTCAATTTGGCTTAGATCAAGTTTTGACATATTTTGAATTTTTAGGTCAACTTGGGTCAACTTGGCTCAACTGGCCAATTGGGCTAGGTTAGGCTCAAATCTTGGCTTTGTCAAGTTCAAACATAGGTCATGAGTTAACTTAGATCAATGGTTTCAGTCAATTTGGCCTATGGTAGAATTTGGCTATGTTAGGTTTCATTTTGGGCTAAGTGTTGACTTGGTCAACCCTTAGGTTTGACTTGGTTTGACCCAAATTGATTGATTGATCATCCCATGATGATTGTTGATCATGATGAGAGGGATATATGAGTTTGGTTAAATCCAATTTGGTTTGGATCAAAAGTTGGCTCATAAGGGTACTTTAGGTCACTTTGGGTCAAGTGAGCCTAAGTGGGTCAAATGGCTTGGTCAAATCTTGATTTGAAGTTGGTTGATCTTGTATATGGACTTATGATTGAAATATAAATCCATTTACAAGTGGTTTGAAGTCAAATGGGTTTTGATCCATTTGAAAATTTGATATTCATATGAAAGGGTTTTGGGTTTGATTTTTTTATTTGGGTTTAGATTGTTTGATTGAGGTTTGGATTTATATATGAGCTCATGATTGTAGGGTTGATGAACCATGAGAAAATCAAGGGTTTGGCTTGATTTGAAAGTTATTTGGCTAAGTTCAAGATTTTGACTTGAAAGGCTTAGATTGGATTTTGAATGGATTTGAGTTTGATTTTGGAATAGGTTTTGATTGTTTGAATTTATATTTTATTTATATATGTAAATATAAATGAGAATATAAATTGATCATGAGAAAATTTAAAGAATTTGAAAGAGTTTAATCATGATTTAGGTTAAATCCGTTAAAGGGAATTTAAAGGATTTAAAGTAATTTTTTAATTTAAAATTTAATTTTTTGAATTGGATTTGTTTGATTTTTATTTATATTTCATTTATATATAAGAATATCAATGAGAATACAAATAAGTTTTGAGAAAATCTCATGAGTTTGAGTAGGTTTGATCAAGGTTTAGGTTAAATCCATTAATGGGAAATTAAGGGATTTAAGGGAATTTCAAGGATTTTAAATTTGGAATTTAATTTTGCATTTGATTTGAATGATTTATATTTATTTTATTTATATATGAGAATATAATGACAATATAAAAACTTTTTTGAGAAAATCTCAAGGGTTTGAATAGGTTTGATCAAGGTTTAGGATTGATTTTGGCTAAGTCCTTTAAAAAAGGGACTTAAGAAAATTTTCATGAGTTGATTTGGAATTTTGAGTTTGATTTGATGGGTTTGTATTTATATTTCATATATATATGAGAATATAAATGTGAATATAAATGGGTCATGAGAAAATCTCAAAGATTTGAATAGGTTTGAATCATGATTTTGATTAAGTCTTTTAATGGAAAGTTAAAGGGAATTAAACAAAATTTGGACTTGGGAATTTTTGATGGCTTTTGATCATGGGTTTCAATCATGAGTTTTAATCATGGATTTAAATCATGGAATTGATTTGACTTTGGAGAAAATTAAATAGAATGGATTTGAAGTTTTGACTTGAAGGTAAGGAAAGTGAGGAATGGTTCAAGCTAAGGGTAGGCAATTTTCCTAACACTCCTAAGGCATTACCTATTCCTATGGCTAACTCTTCTAAGTCTTCCAAGCCTAGGTTTGAGTGTCCACCTAATCACTAGATGTGTCTTAAGACTAAGAAACTCTCAAAGTTTAAGAGGAATCCTAAGCATAAGATGGAGGTGTTGAGAGCTCATCCTAGAAATGAGGTCAACAAAGGGCACCCAATAGGTGTGGTGTGACCCACCGTACACATTATTATTGGTGTTGACAAATGATCAACAACACGAAAGATCACAAGCACTAATACAAACTATCTATCCCCACCCAAGGGTGTAGAAGGAATCTAGAGCTTAGTGCAATGTGGCTCCACTTATGTCCAAGACATACGGGAGTGAGAAGAAATCCACTATGGGATAGAGTGTGAACCTTCCATTAGGGAAGCAGGTTCAAGTCATCCACAAGGGTATGAGAGGTTTGATTTGATTCTCACTAACGAGAAATCTCCACTAGGGGAGAAGGTTAAATTTAGATTGATTGTCTAGTTTTTATATTTCTTTTGAAATTTGTTTGAGTTTTGTTGGGGAAGAATGTTGAATTTGTTTTAGATTGACTCCACTAGGGATAGAGAAGTGAACTTTCCACTAGGGAAGCAAGTTCAAATCATCCACGAGGGAGGAGAGATTGGATTTGTTTCAGATTTTTAGATTTTGATTCAAGGTAAAACACTATTGGTTTGTGATGGATGACAGTAGAGCCATGGAGGCCTAGACCTAACTGATTTACCAAATCAAAGGAGTAGTCTACCAACCACAAAGTAGGAATATCCAACCAAAGGTGGTGCCTTTATGCAACATCAAGTTAGGAAGAAAGCATGGAGACTCACATCTTCAACAACAAGGAACCAGGGTGATCAATTGTTTAGGGAAATAAATCAAACCCCGACCTAGATTGACTATTGAGTGAATGCCGTTGGGGGACTTAGATCAAATCAAAGATAGTCATGAATTAATTTTCATTTTAATTTATTTTGATGGGCTCCTTTGGTTTGCAATGGATCAAATAGAAGGAGCTTGTAGAAGCTAGACCTATCTCGCATCTAAAACCAAAGGGAGTAGCCCCGATCGGAGAACTATTCGACCAAACGAGTGCCTTTTTGTTTGCAATGATCATTTCAAGGGAAGAAAACTTGGGGACTTGCATCTTCCACTAGAAAAGACCACTGGGGTGATCAGTTGCTTTGGGCAACAAATTAAACCCAACCTAGGGCTGCCCATCAGTTTCAGATAGTCATGCTTGAAAGAATGCATCATAGTCTTATATCTTCCAAAGCGAAATGACTATCGGGGTAACTTGCTTGTAGAAAAATATGTTGAATCTAACCTAAGGGTGACTACGGAGTGAGTGCCAACTCGGGGATTCATCTTAACTTAGGTAGTCAGGCAATTCCTATGGGAGTTTTTGATACTATCCTAAAGGGATGCCCGCTTGGGAGAAGGGGCCCTTTGGTAGTTTGAATTCCTAATCCACAAGAGAAAATTTTGTTTATTTATTTTAGTTTATTTTATCATGGACCCTGTTAGTTTGCGAGGACCAAATTGAGAAGGAGCTTATATCAGCCTAGGCCTATCTTAGATTTACTGAACCAAGAGAGAATCTACACATCCGCTGAATAAATTTTCCAACCACAAGGGTGGCTACTAGGAAAGGGGGACTGTCCAATCCAAGAGTAACCCGTGTAGTGTCTAAATGGGGTCGCAAAATGACTTGATCCAAATAGTGCAGAGGTGATGGGGTGCTAAGGGGCTTAATCCAACACCCTACAGAAAATTACATGGCTAGTCACATATCTAATAGGTATTTAATGTCTAACTCAATGAGAAAGCTCGGGGACTCATATCTGCCAAGAGTGGTGTACTCACCTCACTGCCAACATAGCGAACATCAACCAACCTAAGGTGCCCATCGGTTTGCAATAATCAGCCTAGGAAGAAAGCTTGAGGACTCACATCCTCCTATAGCAGAATTGACTGATGGGATAGTCTATCTTCAGATCAACAAGTATTATCCAACCTAGGGTGACTACTTAGTGAATGCCACTTGGGGACATTAATCGACTCAAAAGTAGTCGAGAGGGAAGGAGCCTCTAGTGTACTTACCCTAAACCTCAAATATAATCGACCTAGTTAGTGCATGATGGCTAGTTCAAGAAGAAAGCACGGGGACTCACATCCTCTTAAGCAAAGTCAACACAGGTAGCCACGGCTGGTAGTGAAGCTTACCAAACTAAGAAGGTGCTCGTTGGTTTGCAATGACCAAGTTAGGAAGAAAGCTTGGGGACTCACATCTTCTAACAAATGACCACTGGGGTGACATACTAGCGAGGTAGCATGTAGACCCGACGTAGAGCAGCTAGTGAGTGAGTGCCATAGGGGCTTGATCCCACATAAAATAGCTCAATACAAAAGATTAGTGTTTATTTCATGCATGTGTTAAAAGGAATAAGATGCCTCTGGGAGACTCTTGCACTTACCTTAAACACACTATGGGTTTGATGAAATAATGCCAAGGATGGGACAAAGAGTTCCTACTAAGAAAGGATGTCACTTGGGTTCTCTCACACCTAACTTAGTTATGCTAATCGAAATAGGATGCCTCTTTGGTTCTTACACCTATTCTAAAAGAATCAAGAGATTGTGTTTGTGTTGTGAAAGAGGGATAGGATTCCACTGGGGACTCTTACACCTACCCTAAACACGTTACAATAGATTAGTAAGATAAACAAACAACATTTAGAATATTTAGATGAATGGAATCGATTTTGTTTTTTTTTATTAATGATTGATTTCAAACATGATTTATTTCATGGATAATATTCTTTAAATAGAGCCCATTAATTGGAATCATCGTGTTCCCTTTATAATAAATAAGCGATAAGATCCTCTTTAGGCCCTCTCTATGAGATGAGGCCTTCCCAAGTGGGTTCAAATTTGCCTCCCATCTTTGGGGCAAATTGGTCTCTTTAAGACTAACCCAATCTCCTACTTGGAAAGACCTAGGCGCACTGCCTTATTATGAGCTTGAATCATTTTAGCTTTGTACAACTTGAGGTTCTAGGATGCTCGTTGGCGCTTCTCCTCTAAATCTTCGAGCTCTTCTAACTGCAACTTTGCAATATGTTCTATAGTGATATTGCTACACAAAGCTATGCTTAGTGATGGGAGTTGGACTTCTAAAGGAAGAATAGCATCAGACCCATAAACTAAGGAAAATGGGTAGATAAAGTTTAGTATGTGCGTAGGCCACAAGGCTTCAACCAATTACTCGTTCCACTATTGTTTGTTGTCATCAAGAGTTTTCTTTAGTATACAGATGAGAGTTTTGTCAAATGATCTACTTAAGCCATTACCTCATGGTAGTAGATGGAGTATCATAATCTATATCATGTCTTCGAAAAGCTTGATCTCGCTTTTGAATGCGCATACCATTATCGAAAAATAATCGTTGAGGCACCCCAACCTATATATGATTTGGTTTCTAAAAAACTAAAGCACACACTGAGCTATGACCTTTCTGTGTGGGATGGCTTCCGCACACTTGGAAAAGTAGTCAGTGGCAGCTAAGATGAATCAATGCCCCTTGGAAGAAGGAGGATCGATCAGACCCATAATGTCAGTACCCTAAACCATAAACTATGAAGCCAATGTAGGGTGTAGAATGTTGGTGGCTGGTAGAGGACCACACTGTGCACCTAACACTGATGGCATCTTCTAGCTACATCCAAGCAATCTATGATCAAGATAGGCCAAAAGTATCCAAGTCTTTTGATCTTCATCTTCATCTTGATGGATTGATGAGCTCATGACTGAATGTACCTTAGTTACAATGCCATGGGCTTCGTGTTTGTCTAAACAATGTAATCACATCTATTCAAAGGATCTGCTGGTGGTGCCATCAACAAGAGCATAGAGAGAGCTCTATTTCACCCGATGGGCTTGTGACTTTTCTTGAGGTAGTTTCGGTGTTCAAGTAATCTATGAATGATTGCCTTAATCCACTCCTTATCCATTTTGGCAATGATAACCTCCCCTTTAAGTGAAAATCTCTCGATGAGTTCAAAATCAATAAGGGATAGGACTTGTCTATTTTGGACCATTATTGAAATGGACTCATCTTCCAAACATGCCAACTCTTTGGCAAGTTTGTCCAAGGCATCTACTACGTTCTCTGCTCGGGGAACCTTGTAGATAGTACTTTGGGAATCTAGCCCAATAGCTTCATGGTATACTCATAGTAATGAAGAAGCTTGGGTTTAGGATCTGGTAGACCCGATTTGATGATGACCGAGAATCCCCAAAGATGTTGATGCTTTTGACACCGATAGTGATGGCTAACTTGCACTGCAATCAATGCCTCATACTTGGCTTCATTGTTGGTGTAGGGTTGGAAAGATAGTATGAGAATCTCATCACATCGTGGTTTAGAGTTAGAAGAACTATTCCTACCCCTATCTTTCCTGGGAGAATAGATCATGGTGCTTCACCTTTAAGAAAAGAAGTAGCATCATCAAAATACATCTCCCAATGGCGGTTGTCAGCCTCCCCTAAGTTCATGATTTGTTCATCGAGGAGATCGTCACTAAGCGGAGAATCAGCAGGAAGTGGGTGTGTTGCTAAGAAATCCGCTAGTGCCTGTCCTTTTACCGCACAGAGGGGTATGAATGTGATATCAAACTATAAGAGTATCATAGATCAATGAGCAAAACGCCCGGAAAGAGTTGGCCGTGTCATGAGGTACTGTAGCGGATTTATTCGAGAGATCAAGTTCACCTTATGGGAAAGCATGTAGTGCCGTAGCTTCTGAGATGCAAAGATCAAAGCTAAAAAATGTTCTCAATAGGTGGATAGTTTGCTTCACCAGGGATAAGATGATGGCTGAGGTAGTAGAGAGCGCTCTCCATCCCTTTGTCATTGGCTTGGGCCAACAGCATGAGGGAGTCATCCAATGCAGGTAAAGGATGAGTGTCACCTGTGATAGAGCTACTAGAATGAGTGGCTTCACCAAGTGCTCTTTGATGTCTTCGAATGCATCGCACTTATCATCTCACTTGAACTTGGCATCCTTTTTGATAAGTGCAGAGAATGGCTTGCATCTCCTCGATAAGTTTGAGATAAAGCGTCTTAGATATGCCAGCTATCTTTGAATGGATCTGAGTTGAGTTAAACTCTTAGGTGGTGGCATTTCTAATATAGCTTTGATATTTTTAGGATCTATTTCTATTCCCCGATGTTGAACAACAAACCCAAGGAATTTCCCTGAAGCGACTCCTAATGCACACTTCAGGGGATTCATTTTGAGAATATATTATCTTAACTGTAAGAAAATTACTCTCAAGCTAAAGAGGTGGTCTTCCATTTCTCTAGTCTTGACTACGAGATCAACAACGTAGCACTCAACTTGATGATGGATGAGTTCATTGAAGATCTGAGTCATGGCCCATTGGTATGTAGCTCTAGCATTTTTAAGGTCGAAAGGCATGACCCTATAATAGAAAATTCTAATCGGGTTTGAAAAGTAGTGTTTCTTTCATTTCGGATACATTTATTTGGTTATAGCTAGATGATCCATCCATGAAAGAGAAGACGCATGAGAGGTAATGTCCACCATTAATTTTGGTATATTTAGGAAAATCATCCTTAGGGCATTGAGTCACTAAAATCAACTCATATATGAATTTGGCCATTCTTCTTCTTAACTAGTATGACACTGGCTAACCAGGTAGGGTATTTTTCTTTCCTGATAAAACCAGGATCGATCAGTTTCTTGACTTCAGAAATGACTTGTTGTTCAATTTTTAATCGCATACATCTAGGAGCTTGCTTAATGTGGGAAACGTTAGGGTCAATAGCCTAACTAAGTCATTGGTTTCTTCTTCATTCAGCAATGAACCCATGTGTATGTAAGAATTTTATTCTATCTCAAGGTTTATTTCTTTAATCATGTTGATTGTTGAATGAATATCCTCCTTAAACTCTGGCAGTGCCTTTTTGACTTGAAGATCATCTGAAGTTTCTAAACACACATTCTTATAAGAGTTGGGGATGTGTGAGAAGAACCTATCAGATTTCAAATGATTGGTAACAACTAGACAGTAATCGTCATCATCGACTGGGCCCACTATATCGAATCCTAGTCCTGCTCTTGATTGTGCTTCCCTACCTGTATTATTCCATAACTTCTCAAAGTACTCTGAATTGTGCTTAGACCATGTGTGAGGAACCAAACCTTTCTGTATAAGATTTTGAACACAAGGAGAGTAAAAATCAAAAGTTAATTCCATTAATTCTTTAAAAGTATCCTCCTCAAGTCCTGCATTAAGCTCTAGACTTGAGGATGATGAACACAAAAAGAATCTCTTCTGCCTCATGTCACTGGACTTGAGGACTTCTTATACTACTAAACCTTCAACTTTTGAGATGTAAGATAAGAGCTAAGGTACTCAATCCTCTAATAGTTTCATATAAACCATATTTGAACACTTTTCTTTGCTTGGAGGCCTGGTCTTCGCCTCTGTCTAAGTCAAAAATCACCTCCAATGGAACCTACTGAGAGGAGTTGATTGGTATACTAATCACATTAGACTCATCCTCTGAGCTGGATTCCATGTCTATGTGGATAGTTGGGGTACTCCTATGAACTGAAACACGACCTCTATTGGTTGGAGGCCAACTGGGGTATCCCACCTCTGAAACTGCCTCTGTTTCTTCTTCTACCTCTACTTGGTAAAGGTTGAGCTATCCTACCCACATATCCATATGATGGAATGAATTATGGGTGGAATGTGATATACGAATCTATTTCTTCTTCAATTCCCCTTTCTTGTGTACTTGGACTTTCCTTTTTCTTTCCATTTTCTTTTATTTTTTTTCTATTGATTTTTCATTTAATGTTTGTCCATGTTCATGAGAAAGGGTGTGTTGAGGAAGATAGTAGGTCACATCCTCATAAATCCCAACCTTTCTAACTGAAAATGGTTTTTCATCCCCGTTGACATGGTATTCAATTCCATTTTTTTGAACTTGATACACTGATGAAGAGGATGAAATGATCATGTTCTAATGTATCCAAGGCCTACCAAGTAAAGTAGTGAATGAAGTATTAAATCAATGATGTAGAACTTGGCTTCAATCTTCCTCACTTATCCAAATCAACACTATGGAACCTAAAGCCCCTCACCTTGATCATTGAATTCTCTCAACATCATTCATCTCCTGAGTGTGGAGATGTCAATCCTCAACAAAGGGTCTTTAGACTCATAATGTTCATCGATGCACTTGAATCCATGAGAACTCTAGCAAGTCTGAACATGTCCATGTTGATTGTGATGTAGGGATGGTTTTCTCAAGTCCCCAGAAGAAAGTCTTCATATGTGAAGGTTATCCTTGGGCTTTTTTTTTGCATAATGTCCTCACCTATAGAGTCTTGAGCTAAACATATTTGTGATCAAGGAGGGCCTTGATTAGTGACTCCCTCATTTGTTTGGATAAGATAATGGCATCGTATATGCTTAGCAGAGATGACAACTTTCTTAGATGTGAAAGGATGTTGTAGTCCACCTTCGACTTGTCTTTCACAAGCATATCCAAGGGTAGAGCATCCTGGAAGGGCTTTCGATCTTTAGTTCCAATGACTTGTTTCCCTCTATCTAGAGGTGCCTAAGAGGTAGAATCTTGCCACTACGGAGGTTGACTTCGGTAATCTCTTGAGGCAAGGTGGTGGAAGGTTCTACCTGCACACCAAGCTCACCTATAGCTTTTCCTCTAGGATCCTCTAAATTGAATGATTCGAAGTCTATCTCAAGAGGTGATTCTATAGTATTCAGAGTCAAAAGTCTAACTCAATCGAAAGAGGAAGATTATAATTGTTATAGCTAATTAGACTTGAAGAGTAATCATTTGAAATAGTAGAAGATAACTCATCAAAAGAGATAGATATAATTAAAATCAGCTTTATTCTTCAATTTATTAAGTATTTGGGGGTACAAAGTAGAAGTAAAGTAATGTGAGTGGGGTAAGGGATTTAATGCCCTTATCCACTGATATAAGAGTTCTACTACTAGAAGAAACAAAAGAGTTAGCTGAAATGGTATAAGTTAGCAGTGTGGAAGTTGTAACTGAAGGCTAGAGGGTGGACACGGTCAGTGACTGAGCTAAAGGGCTATCCCGGGCCAACACATGCTGCTACTGCTGCTGCTGTTGAGCTCCCCCTTTCTTAGAGTTAGCATTGGCAACTTACAAACCTTCTTTGGTGTTGGAGGTTTGAGCTGACTCAGGCATCTTCAAGGAAAGTTTCTTGATCTTCTGAATTATTTTCTTAGAGGTTTTATACAAAGAAATGTCCCAACCTTTTTTTGGTTTTGGTAGGATCACTTGTATCCCCAAGGATTACCCTAATGGAACTGGAAGGTCGTTCCACAAGGTATTCCTTTAGGATAACTACAACATTGGTCTTAAAATTGTGATCAAGCCAGTCCTTGAATGTGAAGAAATCCTCCAAAATGTGGCCTAGCATATGATGGTAAGGGAAAAAGTTTGAATCATGACATTTGTCTAGTTCCTCCGGTCTCTAGTTTAGTAAAATCGGGCTTCTTTAAGAGATTCTTAAAGTTCTTCGATTACCTCCCCTTAAAAGAATAAGGTTTATGTTTTCTAAAAGAGTAGGTGAACTATAGCTACCGGGAAAGATATATGCATGCCGCTATCCGGTGGTATGGTGTGGTGATTGTGCTAAATGGAGGTCGTAGTGGAGGTGTATGGTCGCCTGGTGGCAAAGGAGGTGGAGGTCACGAGGTTATGGTATCTCAACCGATCTTTAGCTTGCTACCCTTGTCAACCATCGCACGCTCCTGGCTTCTTTTCATAACCCTTCTACCACTTCTGCTTATGCAACTGATCTTGAAAAGGCAATTATTTGGCCTCTCCTTGTAGACTAGCCGCCTTGTTTATTAGCTTCTCAAATGTCCTAATATTGAAGCCTTTAAGCATGAAGGCGATCGAGCCATGGATATTCTTCAAGAGAATCTCAATGGCATGTTGTTTAGACAGCTTCGGTTTACACTTCATACTCAGGTTACGCCATCGAAGAATATAATCAACAAGTGACTCACGGTGCTACAATGAGATCACCTACAATAACCCTTTCTTGAGCTCCAGCAAACCTCTTGATGAAGAGTTTCTCTAACTCAGCAAATGTCTTAACTGAATCGTTGAGCAGTTTAGCATACCAATCAAAAACAATACCTTTTAGGCTACTGACAAAAAGTCTAAAGAGTAAAATGTCGCTGCAACCTATGTTGCAACAACTAGCCTTGAAGTGAGTTATATGCTACCTTAGATTCCAACTGCCATCGAAGCTCTTGAAGGAAAGAGGCACGAAACCCTTGGGATATTGGATAGCATTGAATTCCTCTGGGTAGGGTCTACCCTTGGGAACTGATGATCCTCCCTAAGCTTGAGCCAAAGCTTCTTTCACTTGCTGCTCAACCATGGATTTTAGATCTTTTTCTTGTATGGAGGTATTTTCCACTACCTTCCTATACAGGCTAGTGCTACCTTGGTCAATGGGAGGTATAGTCTGGATGTGTCCAAGCATGCATTAACTTAGGCTGACTGACATCGACTGTAATAAAATGAACTGAGGGGCAAGTTTCTGAAGCACTGACACTGTGGCTAACAAGTCCTATAACTGACGTGCCATCTTATCAATCTATTCCTCCTTCTGCCATAATTGAAATCAGAAGTATTGGGCTGATTCTATGATATCCTCTTGATCAACCTCATCACCTTCCTTGGCTTGTTGTTCCATGAAGAGAGATCCTCTAGTGTCGACCATGCAGACTCCAGCTGAATCTCCTAACAAGTCATCCTCGTCAGGGTCAAAACTGACCTTCTCCTCATCTAATGAAGCGTACCCCAAGATCTCCTTCTTCTCCATGAAATAATGTGAAACTATCTCATCTAAAGAACGGTCCATCTGAGCAGGTATAAATAGTTTAGGCTGACCGGTATGATCACTATCATGCACTGAGAGGCACCAGACCTATCCTGTCACAAGGGAGTCAATCTTGTACAGACTATACACACAAGATGAATGATACTCCTAATTGATACTGGCTATGATAGGGGTAACAATCCTACGATGATCCTCTACCACTATTGCAACTGAACTGTCATCTGGAATATCTGTGGTAACTGTCACCATCTCCGCATCCGGCTGTCTCGGTGGAGTTGCTGAAGGAATGACCATGATGCTCCAAGGTCGCCACTCCTTCCGCACCACCACTGAGACAGAAAGTCAAGCAGGAGAGCTCGGCCTTACCACAATGGGTGGTGTAGGAGGGGTAGGATCCCTTGGCCATAGCCAGATCACCAATGGGGTGACTTTTCCCCGGATGTGGCTTTCATGTCCTTAGATGGAGTGGAGATGTCAAACTGCACGAAGGAGCGACTGCAGAGGGTGGAAATACCACCCACTCTATGTGCAAGTGAACTACCCTTATTTGTGGTGGTCCTGAGAAGAATACTATTAGTATGGTCATGCAGCGAGGGAAATCAACCTAAAATAAAATAAACTAAATTAAAATAAATAAAAGCTAAACCTAAATCTAAAATAAACTAAACATAAACCTAAACCTAATATAAATAAAATAAAATAAAATAAAAAATAAAACTAAAAAATAAACCTATAATAAAAACTTAAAACCTAAATCTAAAAATAAAATAAAAATCTAAACCTAAACCTAAAAATAAAAAATTAAAACCTAAACCTAAAAATAAAATAAAAACAAAATTAAACTAAAAAATAAACTTAAACCCTAAAAACCCTTAACCCTAAAGCTAAAGCCTAAACCTTAAACTAACCCTAAACCCTAAACCCTAAAGCCTAAACACTAAACCCTAAATCCTAAACCTTGAACCCTAACCCTAAACCTTAAAACCTTAAACCCTAATTACCTAAACCATAAACCCTAACCCTAAACCCTAAACGCTAAAAGCACAAACCCTAAAACCCTAAACCTAAACCTAAAGTAACTAAATAAATTAAAAAAATAAATTGAAAACATAAAACCTAATAAACCTAAACCCTAAGAATGTAGAACCTTGATGGCGTGAACATCACCATCAACTAGCTCGCCTAGACTTGGCATGAGAGGTGGAGGCTAAGCATCGAGGTGGGGGATGAGGTGCTACTAGATATGGTGGTGGTGGTTGAAGCAGTGGTGATTATGGAGGCGGGAGGGGAATAGAGGTTACAACCATGGTTTTGATGGAGGAGAGATGAGATATGATGGTGGATCCGAGTTGAAGAAGATCCACTGCTTGTGGAACTATGTCTTTATAGTAGAGACAATTCTAGTTATCTAGGGTTTTTATCTATGTCATTGCTTGTGTCTTAGAAAACTTGGTGTGTCACTTGGTTGATGAAATCAAAGAAAAGAAATGTTGAATCAATTTATTCTATGTTAAAAGAACCCCAAAACCCTAAATCCTAAACTAAAACTTGAACCTAAACCTAAAACCAAAACCTAAACCATAAGCTAAAACCTTAAACCTAAAATGTAAACCCTAAATATTAAAAAACCTATTCCTTAAACATTAAACCTAAAGCCTAAAACCTAAACCCTAAACTAACAACCTTAAAACTAAACCCTAAACCTAAACTAAACCTTAAACCATAACCTAAACCCTAACCCCTAAACCCCTAAACCCTAAAACCTAAACTAAACCAAATAAACCCTAAACCCTAAAGCCCAAACCCTAAACCATAAACCTAAACCTTAAACTAACCCAAAACCCTAAGCTAATCATAAACCCTAAACCCTAAACCTTAAACCCTAAACCTAAACCCTAAACCTTAAGACCCTAAATCACAAAACCCTAAACCTTAAACCATAAAAATCCTAAAAACCTAAACCAAAATTAAATAAAACCTAAAAATAAAATAAATAAAAAAACCTTAACCTAAAAAAAATAAAAAATAAAATCAACTAAAAACCTAAATTAATATATAAACCAAAACCTAAAAATAAAATAAAATAAAATAATAATAATAAACTAAAATAAAATAAATCATAACCTAAACTAAATAAAAAAAATAAAATAAACCTAAGAATAAAAAACTAAATAAAATAAAAATAAACATAAAATAAAACTAAAATAAACCTAAAATAAAATAAAATAAAAATTAAATAAAAACCTAAACCTAAAAAATAAACTTAAAAATAAAACCTAAAATAAATAAAACTAAACTAAACCCCAAATTAAATAAAAAAACCTTAACCTAAAATAAAGATAAATAAACCTAAACTAAACTAAAATAAACTTAAATAAAATAAATAAAATCTAAACCTAAACTAAAGTAAAACCTAAATAAAAAAACCTAAGCTAACTCTTAAACCCTAAACACTAAACATCAAACACTAAATCTAAACCCTAAACCCTAACCTTAAAGCCAAAACCCTAAAACCCTAAACCCTAAACCCTAAACCTTAAACCCTAAAAACATAAACCTAAATGAAATAAAACCTAAAAATAAAATATATAAAAAACCTAAACTTAAATAAAATTAAATAAAAACCTAAACTAAAACCTAAACCTAAACCTAAAATAAATTAAAGAAAAATAATAAAATAAACTAAAATAAAATAAATAAAACCTAAACAAAACTAAAAAATAAAATAAACCTAAGAATAAAAATCAAACTAAAATAAAACTAAATGAAAATAAAAGTAAAACCTAAAATAAAATAAAAACTAAATAAAAACCTAAACCTAAAAAATAAACCTAAAATTAAAACCTTGAAATAAATAAAAAATAAAACTTAAACCCTAAACTAAAAAAAAACCTAAAACTAAAATAAAAATAAAATAAACAAATTAAAATAAACTTAAACCAAAACTGAAATAAACTAAACAAAGTAAATAAAACCAAAACCTAAACCTAAAATAAACTAAACCTAAACTAAATAAAATAAAATAAAATAAACTAAAAATCAACCTAAACTAAAAAAAATGAAAAATAAACAAAAAAATAAAAATATAATAACTAAACCTAAAAAATAAAATAAAAAACCTAAACCTAAACCTAAAAAAAGACATTAAAATAAACCTAAACATAAAAAATAAAAAAAAAATAAAAAGCCAAAACTAAAATAAATAATCCAAAAAAAAATAAGAAATAATAATTAAAAATAAAAAATAAAATAAGATAAAATAAAAAAACTAAATTACTCCTAGTGGTTTACTTAATTTAAAAAACCCAAACCCAAAACCCTAAATCTTAAACCCTAAACATTAAACCCTAAAACTAATCCTGAACCTACAACCCTAAACCCTAAACCCTAAATTGTAAACCTTAAACCCTAAAACCTAAACTAACCCTAAACCCTAAATCCTAAACCCTAAACCTTAAACCTTATAACCCTAACCCAAATCTTACCCTAAACCCTAACTTAAACCCTAAACATTAAAACCCTAAACACTATACCCTAAACTATCCCTAAACCTTAAACACTAAACCATAAAAACCTTGAACTCTAAAGCCTAAATCCTAAACCCCAAACTAACCCTAAACCATAAGCTAAGCCTAAACCCTAAACCTTGAACCCTCAAAACCCTAAATCCTAAAGCTTAAAAATTAAACTCTAAACCTGACCCTAACCCTAAACACTAAACCCTAAAACCCTAAATCCTAAAACACTAAACCCTAAACACTAACCTTAAAACCTAAACCATAAAAGCATAAACCGTAAAACCCAAAACCCTAAACCTTAAACTCTAAACCCTAATATTAAACCCTAACCCTGAACCCAAAACTCTACCTAAAGTAATTAAATAAATTAAAAAATAAACCTAAACCTTAAGAATGGGTAGAACCTTGAGAGTAGGAACATCACCGTTAACTAAGCTCAGTCTAGATCTTATGATGGAGGTGAAGGCGGCTGACATCACGGTTGGTGGGGATGAGGTGGTGGATATGGAGGTGGTGGTCGGTATGGTGGAGGAGGAAGAGTGACGAATGTTACAGCAATGGTGGTGGGGGAGAAACAGATCGGGGATATGATGGTGGATCTTACTACTTGAGAGGCCAGGGTGGTTCTAACGGGAACTGGAGAAACTGAAGAATGGCCAATCTGATCTGCTTCTTATGTAACTATGTCTTTACCGTAGAGATAGTTCTAGTTATGTAGGGTTTTTGATTAACTCTATGCATGCTCTTTTTAATTTATGTCATTGCTTGTGTCTTAGAAAACTTGGTGTGTTACTTGGTTGATGAAACAAAAAAGAAGAAATGTTGAATATGGATTTATTCTTTGTTAAAATAAAACCAAAAAACCTAAACCCTAAACTAAAACTTGAACCCTAGACTTAAAGCCTAAACACTAAACCCTAAACCCTAAAGCCTAATCCCCATACCCTAAACCTTAAAACTCTAAACCCTAAACCCTAAACCATAAAACCTAAATCCTAAACCCTAAACCCTAAACCCTAAACCCTAAACCCTAAACCCCAAACCCTAAACCTTAAACCCTAAACTCTCAACTAACCTTAAACCCTAAACCCTAAACCTTAAACCCTAAAAAGCTAAAAAGCTAAACCTAAACTAAATAAAACCTAAAAATAAAATAAATAAATAAAACCTGAACCAAAATAAAATAAAAAATACAATGAAATAAAAAATAAAATAAAATAAAAACCTAAACTAAAACCTAAACCTAAACCTAAACCTAATCCAAAAAAAGTACTAAATTAAGATATAATAAATAAAAACCTAAAATAAACTAAAAAAATATGAAACTTACAACAATAACAACAACAATAAGCCTTTAACCCACTACGTGGCGTTGTCTACATGAATCCTTCATCTCCATTATGTTCTATTATGTGTAAAATTCTCATTTAATTTAAGTATACTAAGGTCAATTTTTATACATCTTAACCATGTCTTTTTAGGTCTACCTCTACCTTTCTTAACATAAGGCACGTACTCTCTTAAGCGGGTCATTGACTTAGACACTTTATTTGGCCAAACCATCTAAAGAGACTCTCTCTAATCTTATCTGCCACTGGAGATACTCAAACTTTTTCTCAAACATACTCATTTAACCCTCAATCTCTAATTATAAAGCAACTCATCCACTGAGCATCCTCATCGCAACACTTTACTTGGTATCATGCTTCTCTTTATTGGCCAACATTTTGCACCATAAATCATTGTAGGACTTACCACCATCTTATAAAATTTTCCTTAAGTTTAAGCGGTACTTTTCTATCACACAATAGACGATGCATTCCTCCACTTCAACCATCCAACTTGAATTTTGCTAATAACATCTCCATCTATTTCACCAACATTTTGAATAAAATAGCCTAAAAATTTGAATCCTTCACTCTTTTTAATGAGTTGTTCACCTAATGTCACAAAAATACCACTATAACTTCTACAACTAAAATTACTCCATATATTCAGTTTTAGATCTACTAAATGAAAAACCTTTAGACTCTAAGGTTGACCTTCATAATTCAAGTTTCTCTTGGACTCCCTCTCTAGTCTTATCAATAATAAGAATGTCATCAACAAAAAGCATACACCAAGGTACATCTTCTTGTAAATGCCTAGTAAGAACATCCATAACTAAAACAAAAGGATAAGGGCTTAAAGCTAATCCTTGATCTAATCCAACTAAAATAGGAAAATATTTTATCAATTGTCCTTGTGTTTGGACACAAGTAACAGCTTGAGTATACATGTCCTTAATGACTTGAATATAACCAATGTTAACTCCTATTTTCTATAACTCTCCAAAGAACATCTCTTGAAACTTTGTCATAAGCTTTTTCAAAATAAATAAATATCATATGTAGATCCTCTTTGCTTTCTCTATACTTCTCCATCAAACCTCTTAACACATGTTTAACATCCATAATAGATTTACCTAGCACAAAACCAAACTGATTGTGAGAAACTTTTATATCACATCGTAACCTATGCTCAATTACACTCTCCCATAATTTTAATGTGTGACACATTAACTTAATTCCTCTATGATTTGCACACTCTTATGCACCACCTTTATTCCTAAATATAAGAATCAACAAACTCTTTCTCCACTCATCTCGCATATTTTTAGTATTTAAAATAACATTAAAAAGATTTGTAAGCCAAGAAATTCCTTGATCTCCTAAACATTTCCACACTTCTATTGGAATATCATCGTCCTACTATTTTCCACATTTCATTTTCTTTAAAGCTTCTCTTACTGATTTACTAATACGATGATAAAATGAAATTCTTTATTTTGTTTAAGGTATTAAGTTTGCAAAATCAATCATTTTTAGATCCTTCATTGAAAAGTTTGTCAAAAATACTTGATCCACCTATTTTCAATATCCTTTTATAAGAAAACTTCACCTATCTCTTTGGTTAGCTAACTTATACATACATCTTTCACCTTCTTTAGTATCTAATCTATTATTTAAATCATTAAAAGCTAAATTTTTTGTATCATATATTGCTTTCTTAGAATCTCTACATGCCACTTTATATTTTTCCCAATTCTCTGAGTTTTTACATCTAAATCAAGTTTTATAACAACACGCCTTATTTTTATTTATTCTTGCACATTCTGACTCCACCTCCAACTATATTTATTAAAAGAATCTTTTCCTTTTGATTCTCCAAGCACATTTTTAGCCACTTGCTATTTTTTTCCCACATAACATTAGCTTCCTTATGAACATCCCAAATTCTAATCTCTTTTAGCTTGCTCTTAAAAATATTGTTCTTTAAGTGTCCCCATCTAATCCTAGGACAATAATTTGATTTATGTTTCATCTTCCAATCTTTCATCTTAAAATCTAAGTCTAATAATCAATGTTGAGTATTTAAACTTTCACTTGGATTGACCTTACAATCTTTACAATCTAAATAATCTACTTTTCTTATGAGGAAATAATCAATATGTGTTTTACTAGATCCATTTTTATAAGTAATAATATGCTCATCTCTTTTCTTAAATAAAGTATTAGCAACTACAAAATCATAGGCTAAAGTAAAGTCTAATATAGTCCTACCTTCTTCATTAGGCACTCCAAATTCATAACCACCATGAATACTTTTAAATTGTTCTACCACTCTACCAACATGTCCATTTAAATCTCCTCCAATAAATACTTTTTCTTCAAGAGGTATCTTTTGTATTAATCCTTCTAATTCATTCCAAATTTTTTCTTTTGAGTTTACATACAAACCTACTTGAGGACCATAAACACTTATAACATTAATAATCTTAGTATCAACAATAATCTTTAAAGATGTAATTCTATTTCCGCATCTATTAATATTTATAACATTATCCTTCAAACTTTTATCTATAATCACACCTACATCATTTCTAATTTGACTTCTACCTGAATACCAAAGATTAAAACCTAAACTATCAATCTCCTTTGCTTTCTCCCCAACCAATTTAGTTTCTTGAACACATAAAATATTTATCTTTCTATGAACCATAATATTTATTAAATCCATTAGTTAACCTATAAGAGTACCTATATTCCAAGTTCCTAACCTAATTCTAGTTTCATGGACTAACTTCTTTGCCCACATCCATCCATAATGTGCTAACCCTTGCTTATTTAACACTGCACCTGGACATCGATGCAGTGGCGCTTGCACATTTTTTTACTATATTCAAGCCATATAGACCGTCGTTTCCAAGGGACGCCCTAGCATGAACACAATGTTTTAAAAGATTCATGTAATGATCATTTCAACAAGTTTACATAAATAAAATAAAAACTAAACTAAAAATTAAAATAAAATAAACCTGAAATAAAATAAAATAAAAACTAAATAAAAACATAACCTAAAAAATAAACCTAAAAATAAATAAAAAATAATACCTTAACCTAAAAAAAAAATAAAATAAACATAAACCTAAACAAAATAAACTAAACTAAAATAAATAAAACCAAAACCTAAGCCTAAAATAAACTATACCTAAACCATAAATATAATAAAATAAACTAAAAATAAACCTAAACTTAAACAAAAAAATAAAACCTAAAAATAAACATAAAATAAAAATCTAAAACCTCAACCTATAAAAATAAAATAAAAACCTAAACCTAAACCTAAACTTAAACCTAAAAAAAATCAAAAATAGAAAACCTAAACTAAAGTAAATAAACCCAAAATAAATAAACTAAACTAAATATAAATAATAATAAAAAATAAATAAAATACAATAAATAAAAAATAAACTATATAAATTAAATAAACCTAAACCTACGAGTTTACTTAATTTTTTTTTTAAAAAGAATCTTAACCCTCAACCCTAAACCCTAAAACAAACCCTAAACCCTGAACCCTAAACCCTAAACCTTAAATCCTAAACCTTAAAACCATAAACCGTAAACCCTAAATCGTAATCCCTAAACCCTTAACCCTAAAACCCAAACCCTAAACCCTAAACCATAAACACAAAACACCAAAAAACCTAAACCTAAACTAAATAAAAGCTAAAAATAAAATAAATAAATAAACCTAAACCTAAATAAAATAAAATAAAATAAAATAAAAACCTAAACTAAAACTTAAACCTAAACATAAATGTAAAAATAAAATAAATAAATAAAAACTAAACTAAAATAAAATAAATAAAAACCTAAACTAAACTAAAAAATAAAATAAACCTAAATAAAATAAAAACTAAACCTAAACCTAAACTAAACCTAAACCTAAAACTAAAATAAAATAAACCTAAAATAAAATAAAATAAAACTAAATAAAAACCAAACCCTAAAAAATAAAACTAAAAATAAAACCTAAAAAAAACCTAAACCCTACACTAAAAAAACCTAAACCTAAAATAAACAAAATAAAATAAACCAAAACCTAAACTAAAATAAGCTAAATTAAGATAAATAAAACCTAAACCTAAACTTAAATTAAACTAAACTTGAACCCTAAACTAAATAAAATAAAATAAACTAAAAATAAACCTAAACCTAAACTAAAAAATAAAACCTAAAAATAAACCTAAAATAAAAACCTAAAACCTAAACCCATAAAAATAAAATAAAAACCTCAACTTAAACCAAAAAATAATAAATAAAACCTAAACCTAAAAAATAAAACTAAACTAAAAAATAAGCATAATTCTAAACTTTAAAAATAAACTAAAATTAAAAACCTAACCTAAAAAAAATAAACCTAAAATAAATAAATTAAACTAAATAAAAATAAAAATACACATAAATAAAAAATCAACTAAACTAAAATAAATAAAAAATAAACTAAATAAACCTAAACATATCGGTTTACTTCATTAAAAAAAACCCTAAACCCTAAACCTTAAACTTTAAAACCTACAACCCTAAACCCTAAACCCTAAAAACCTGAAAACCTAAACCTAAAATAATTAAAATAGAAAACTAAAATAAATAAATAAACCAAAAGCTAAATAAAATAAAAACCTAAACTAAAACATAAATCTAAACCTAAACCTATACCTAAAAAAGAAACTGAAGTAAAAATAAAATAAATAAATAAATAAAAAGTAAAGTGAAATAAAATAAATAAAAACCTAAACTAAGCTAAAAATATATAATAAACCTAAAATAAAATAAAATAAATACTAAATAAAAACCTAAACCTAAAAAATAATTCCACAAATAAAACCTAAATAAAAAATAAAAAATTATTCCTAAATCATAAAATAAAAAAAAACTTAAACTTAAAATAACTAAAACAAAAATAAACTAAAATATAATAAATAAAACCTAAACCTAAACCTAAAAGAAATTGAACCTAAACCTTAAACTAAATAAGATAAAATAAACTAAAATTAATCCTAAACCTAACTTAAAAAATAAAACCTAAAAATAAACCTAAAATAAAAACCTAAAACCTAAACCTAAAAAAAATAAAATAAAAATCTAAACCTAAACCTAAAAATAAAAATATAAAACCTAAACCTAAAACCAAAATAAAAATAATACTAAACTAAAAAAATAAAATTGAGCCTAAACTGAAACGTAAAAAAGAAATTAAAATAAAAAACTGAAACTAAAATTAATATACTAAACTAAATAAAAAAAAAACTTAAATAGAAATAATAATTAAAATAAACTAAAATAAATAAAAAATAAACTAAATAAATTAAATAAATCGAAACCTATGAGTTTACTAAATTAAAAGAGAAGAAATTTAACCCTAAACCATAAACCATTAACCATAAACCCTAAACCTTGAACCCTAAACCCTAAACCCTAAACCCTAAACCCTAAGCCCTAATCCTAAAACATAAATGCTAAACCCTAAACCCTAAACCATAAACGAAAATCAAAACCTAAAACCTCAACAAACAAAATAAAATAAAATAATAAAATAAAATTAAAACCTAAACTAAAACATAAACTTTAACCTAAACATAAACCTAAACCTAAATGTAAATATATGTTAAAATAAAAATAAAACTAAACTAAAATAAAATAAATAAAAACCTAAACTAAACAAAAAAAACAAAATAAACCTAAAAATAAAAAACCTAATAAAATAAAAACTAAACATAAAATAAAAATAAAAGAAACTTAAAATAAAATAAAATAAAAACTTAAACCTAAAAAACAAACCTAAAAAAAATCTAAAAATAAATAAAAAATAAAACCTAAACCCTAAACTAAAAAAAAACTAAACCCAAAATAAACAAAATAAAATAAACCTAAACCTAAACTAAAATTAACTAAACTAAAATAAATAAAACTTAAACCTAAGCCAAAATTAAAAAATTTAAATAAAACTAAAATAAACTTGAACCTAAACTAAAAAATTAAACCTAAAAATAATCCTAGAATAAAAATATAAAACTTAAACCTAAAAAAAATAAAATAAAAACTTCAACCTAAACCTAAACAAAAAAATAACACCTAAACCTAAAAACTAAACTAAAAATTAAACTCAACTAAAAAATAAGCATAAATCTAAACGTAAAAAATAATCTAAACTAAAACATTAACTAAAATAAATATAACTAAAAAAATAAACTAAATAAAATAAAATTTAAAAATAAACAAAAATAAAAAATAAAATATATGAAAAAATAAAAAATAAACTAAACAAACTGAATAAACATAAACCTATTAGTTTACTTAATTTTTTAAAGAAAAGCCCTAAACTCTCAGCCATAAACCCTAAATCCTAAATCCGAAACCCTAAACCCTAAACTCTAAACCTACAACCCTCAACCTTAAACCGTATACCCTAAACCCTAAAAAACCCCAAACCCTAAACCCTAAACCCAAAACCCAAAACCCTAAACCCTAAAACCTACAACCCTTAACCCTAAACCCTAAACCCCAAACCCTAAACCCTAAAAACCTAAAAACCTAAATCTAAACTAAATAAAACAAAAAAAATAAATAAATAAACCTAAAGATAAATAAAATAAAAACCTAAACTAAAGCCTAAACCTAAACATAAACCAAAACATAAAAATAAAATAAAATAAAAAATAAATACTAAACTAAAATTAAATTAAATAAAAACCAAATTAAATTAAAAAAATAAAATAAACCTAAAATTAAACACCAAAATAAAATAAAAACTAAATGTAAAATAAAAATAAAATTAACTTAAAATAAAAAAAAATAAAAACTAAATAAAACCTAAACCTAAAAAATAAACATAAAAATAAATAAAAAATAAAACTTAAACCATAAACAAAAAAACCTAAACCTAAAATAAACAAAATAAAATAAACCTAAACTTGAACTAAAAGAAACTAAAATAAATTAAATAAAACCTAAACTTAAATCAAAAATAAACTAAACCTAAACCCTAAACTAAATAAAATAAAATAAATTAAAAATAAACCTAAACTAAAATATTAAACATATAAATAAACCTAAAATAAAAACCTAAAACTTATGCCTAAAAAAATAAAATAAAAACTTCAACCTAAACTTAAAAATAAAAAATATAACCTAAACCTAAACTAAATAAAAGCTAAAAATAAAATAAATAAATAAACCTAAACCTAAATAAAATAAAATAAAATAAAATAAAAACCTAAACTAAAACCTAAACCTAAACATAAACGTAAAAATAAAATAAATAAATAAAAACTAAACTAAAATAAAATAAATAAAAACCTAAACTAAACTAAAAAATAAAATAAACCTAAATAAAATAAAAACTAAACCTTAAAACCTGCAACCCATAACCCTAAACCCTGAACCCCAAACCCTAAACTCTAAACCCTAAACAAACCTTAAACCCTAAACCTTAAATAAAGATGTCATTAGGAGTAAGTCTAAGGAATGACCTAATCCTAACAAAGTTAGGGTAGCTAAAGAAAATGTCTTCAAGAGACTTTCCCTTGATTATTAGAGATTTGAATACGCTAAACCCTAACCCTAAATCATATTATAAAACCATATGTTATAGTATAATGTATCATCATATATTTGAGCATGTAGTTATGTCTTTTTGGATGTTATAAGATGTTTTGAAATATTTTAGTATATTATGGTATTATGCCTTATAGTTTATTTTAATATAAATCCTAAAAATATTAATTTAATAAATCAGATGATGAAATTTGTTAAATTTGAAGTGGGAATTAGGTTGTAGTACTAAAGGTGTGCTATGCCACTTGTAGTCTAAAAAAGTAAGATTTTATGTTCAAAATAAATATTATAGGTTGTACCATAGTATAGCATCATATATCATAATATATTATTCTCGCATTTTTAATTCTTTTAGTATTTTAAAATCATCCAATCGAGCCTACACGGCATTATTTATAAAAATGTTGATTTAGACTTTAAAATGGTGGAATTTGGCAAAATTCCTAATAGGTAGAGCATGGCACCATAATATATTGTTTCAATTTAAAATTTGTAAGCAATATGACTAAAATATATAGATTTTATTATTTTGACTACTTTTATGATTTTTATTTGAAGCAATCCCTTGTGATGTGATATGCAATATAATATAATATAGTATGTTATAGTGTATTATAATATAGGATGCCATAACATAGTGTAGCATCATATAGGCTGAGATGATGGGATTTGGCCAAATTTGAGGTAAGCTTTAGGGAACATCATTGGGGGTGTGCTATGGTGAGTCATTAATCAAAAGAAATGAATTTTGCATCCAAAATAAATGTTCATTTTTCAACCAAATTTTATAATTTTTTTTACTTAAAGTGATTCATTTAAAGGTGTAATGTAAGATAAGATATTATTTGAAAGCATATTAAAATATAATGTGCATAACAATATAACTTCACATATATATGAATGTTGTGGTGTGTTACTAAATGTTATTTTACATTTTAGTATGTTTTACATTTGTTATAATACATTGGGGAAAACTCACAAAAATGTTAATTTGAAGGTTCAGATGGAAGAATTTGGCCAAATTTACATCATACACCAAGAAGCAAGACCAAAATATGCTATTTTGTACTAATTCTAATAGAAAAATAACAATTTTACATCCAAAATGAACATTATTCATATTTTGAGAAAATTTTATTATTTGTTCCTTTTAGGTGAATCTAATGCACTGTAATGTTATACAATATATTATATTATATCAAATTATAATATAACTTCATATATTGTAATATAATATAGTGTGTTAATTCCCACTGTAATATGTTTAGCATGATATTGTATAGTAAGTTTAAGCTTACACCATCAGAAATCACAAAATGTTGATAACAATGTTAAGATGATGTAATTTGAACAAATACATTTTAGGCTTTTGGTTGAAATATTAAAGGTGTGCATAAGAGAATAAATAAGATTTGATGAGAATTCCATGTCAAGGTCATGGAGGGAGTGTGAGGGGTCTATATTGAGGGCATAGAAGAAGAAAATCTATTGGGGATGAGATTTGAATTTGATTTTATTATAAGTTTTATGGAAATAATATCTTCTAGGGATAAGAATCTATAATCCATAATGGATTAAGATCGAATCAGCTTTAATTTATTTTATTTTAATTGACGTGGAGGCACATCTACTTAAGATATGGGCTCGAGTCCATTAGGGATCGAGTATATGAACCTTACACTAGGAAGTAGGTTCAAGCTATCTAGGGGATTGAAATTTGAGTTTGATTTCATAGATTTGTTTGGGGATGTATCCCAAGGGAATAAGTGTTTTGTTAGATTATTATGATTTAGACTCTAATGGGGGAGTTAGTTTAAGTTGGCTCCACTGGGGAGGTTAGTTTTGAATTTGATTTGTTTGCTTGACTTATTTATATTTGATTTGGGGCTCCAACGGGTGTGATTTAACTCCACTAGGTAAAATTAGATCGGGTTTTATTTAATCTGAGTTAATGTATGGAGCCTATCGACGATGGACCCACTGAGAAGGGGCTATATCATCCTTGACCTACCTCAGGTTTACAAATCCAAATGGATAGTCTATCGGATGTGGGGTAAAGCTAGCCAACTTAAGGGGTTGCCTTTCAGAGTACAATGATTTTTATAGGAACAAGGCATAGCAGACTTAAATCTTCCAAAGCAAGGAACAACTATTGAGGTGACCTATTAGATGCACAACAAATTGAACTTAACCAGGGCGACTACTGAGTGAATGGTGCTGGGGATTATGTCAACTGAAAAGTAGCTTCATTTTATCCTTCTGATACTAACAAGATCCACCTGCAATACTCCCCTTGCTTATAAAAGAAATCTGCAACATACTTTTGAAAGGATGAGTACAATTAAGCCAACATAGATAGGAAGTGCAAATAGAAGGAGTTGAGTAAAGAAAAGGCTCAGCTCGATAATCATCTCAAGCGAACACTATATGTAAGAAGCCAAATTTCGGAGAAGGGTTACAATATAGCTACCAACCAAGAAGAAAGAGTGGGAAACATCAATGCCATCATAGCCAGCATACCTCGTGTAGCCCATCATCCAAAGTCCATCATCTAGCATGGCTGCAAAATCCTCCAAACAATAAACATGATAGCCAACCACCAAGCCACGAGAACCACTAAGCCCAATAAGGTAGATAATGAATCAACCATTAGGGATATTAACAATATAATAGGAGCACCACCAAAGCCACCACCAAAAAGGAATAACAAAATCCAAAGGAGCAAGCATCATGATAGGGGTAATAACACAAACAAGAGATAAACAAGATCAAAAAAGGAAAAAAAGTGCTCATATCCTCCCGATAAAGCAGAAAAAATATCTAGTAAAAACAACCAACATAACTGCAAAAGGGGTGGGCAGCAAGGCTGCCACCCAAACAAGAAAAGGGGGGTCAATTACAGCCAAGAGAGAAAAAACAAAGTAGGAGGAAACCATAAATACAAGTCACAAAAAGAACACTAGCAGGTTTCGAGAACAATCACCAAAGGAGCAGAAAAAATTGGCCTAAATAGCCACCCCTCCAACCAACCCAGCTAGCAATACAACCAACCAAACTAGCCAGCCAACATATCCTCCTAGCCAACCACCATAGCAGCAGAAAACCTAAGTCAGTGTAAAAAACAACAACAGTCATCAAGCCAAAATCACCCAAGATAGCTAGGGAAAGGGTTGAAGTAGACTATAGTCACCAAACCTAACCAAGGCAAAAGAAAATCCGATCTGGGTAAGTAGAACAGCTAACCAAAGACTAAAGGTACAAAGCCCAATAAGATAAACTACAAGCCAACCAATAGGAACAACAACAATAAAGGTACCCAACTAAGCGATTAGCACGCTAGGCAAATTAACAGCCTCAAAATAGCCTTCATCTAGCCAATCCAAAACAATACCCAAATCCAAAGCCATTGCAGCCAAGAGATCAAGTCCAATATAAGAGGAGGTTAAAACCATAACCAAGAGAAACAAAAAAAAAACAACCACTAAGCCCCAGCCAACAAAATAGAGAAAATAATATTCAACCAACAATCTCCACCATGCTAAAATCAAGCCAAAGATAAACCAGCAGCAACCCCCATGATAAGTCACCAACAGAAAATGAAAAAATAGCCAAAACAACCAACCATCCCACCATCCCAACCAACCAAAACTGCCAGCCAACCCAGCCAGCCAACAATGCCACTCTGTCAACCACCACAGTAGTAGATCCAATTCAGGTAAGTTAATAAGCAACCTAGAAAAGAGGTAAAATGCATACAAAAAAAACCTACAACAACCATAGGGATAACCCAAAGGGAGGAAATAAAAAATAGCCAATGGAAAATTATGGTAAACACCTAGCCAGATAGACATAAGCCACCAAGCTGAAAAAACCAAAACAACATACGATGCACTTATAATAACCACCAGGTAGCAAAAACTAGGCCAATCCAAAAGTAAAAGATCTAAAACATGACCCAACTCAGGCCAAAAAGAGAAAATAAGTAGATAACCACAACCCAAAGAGGGTTGAACAAGGGGCAACCAAAAGCAAAAGATCATCAAAAAGTAACACAAAAAACCAAGCCAATATTTAATAATCTGAGATATGTTAATCCATTATTATCTAGATTAACCAAACCCTTTAATAATTTAGGCAAAGTTTGGTTGTCAAGTAAAGTGAACTCAGTTAAGTTGGCACCAAAGTTAGCCAAGTAATCAATACAAGCATTACCTTCATGAAAAATGTGGGAAATTTTAAAACAAACTTGAGAAAGAAGATTTTTAGTATGATTAAGAAGATAAAATAAACCAACATTCCCATTTCTATTGGAATTAAGCATGACAAGAAGTAAGAGAGCATCAACATCAATCTAGATGTTGAGGAAACTTGTATTCAAACAAATTTCAATAGCTTTATTAATAGCCATAAGCTCAACAAAAATAACAGAACAAGCTTTGAGAGGATAGACAAAAGCACAAATGACAGTACCTTTAGAATCCCTAAGAATACCACCACAACCATATTAATTGGAAGAAACTGAACCATCAATATTCACTTTAATCAAATTGTCTTTAGGTTTGATCCAATGGATAATCCTAGCACATTTATAAGAGTCAAACTTAGGCACAATGATACCCAATTTTTAAGACATAATTTTATAACCTCTAAACTGAATATTACTAATAAGATTAGGATTGAGAAGAGCATGAATTTTTCTTTAGTTCTAGCCAGGATCTTTTTATGGTTCATAGGAATTCCATGATATTTAGCATCATTTATATCCATCCAGATGAACTAGATAAAGGTAATAATAATTAAAACTTTAATTTGACCTTTCACTGTATTTTTGAAATAGACTTCAAGAAGTTGATATAAAGAAAGAGAACCCTTAAAATAGTTGGTATTAAATAAATCATCACACCAAAACCATAATTTATAAGCAATAGAACCATTGACCAAAACATGATTTACATTTTCAATATGAAAGCAACAATAGCACATTGAAGGTAACTAAAACCCTTTAGTCCAGAGCAAAGAGTCCACAGGAATAAATATACTCAGAATCCTCCAAGCTAAAATTGAATAGGAAATGGGAATGATATTGTTCCAATTTTTAATGAAAACATTAGAGGGGTTCTGTTTATCTCTAATAAAATTCCAAACTTCTTTAAGTACAAAGTCACCATTATAAAAAAGCTTAAAAATAATTTGGTCAGGCTTGTTAGAAGAAATGGCGATAGTTTTAAAGTTGTCAAAAGGTGAAATAGGGATACAATTCTCAAGTTGGTTTTCATTCCAATTGTTATTAAGCTAAAAGGAATTAACTTTGATAGCAACAGTACAGTGGATACATAAAAGGGTGTCAATAGAGCCATTTCCAATCCAATTATCTTGGCAAAAAAAGGAAGAACTTGACTGAATACCCCAAGATATTAATGATTCGACAACCCATTTAATGGAGCAAAGCATTTTCCAAATCAAAGAGTCGCCAACTTTATAAGCATAATTAAGGAGATGGTTACCTTGGCAATATTTTTTCATCATAAATTGAGACCAAAGGCTATCATTCTTTCTTAAATTCCACCAGAGCTTATGAGAGAAGGAAGTGATAGCTTCACGAATAGGCTTGTGACCTAGAGCACCTTCTCCCAAAGGACCACAACATTTATGCCATGATGTCCAATGCATTCTTTTGGTAGATTTATTGGATCCCCAAAAAATTAATTAAGAAAACAATCAATTTTGATAAATGTAGTATTAGTGGTAATAATAGCCTGAATCAAATAAAAAGGAATGGAGTTGAGAGTGCTTTTAAGAATACTGAGCCTACCACTAAATGAAAGTAAATGGAATTCCCAAACATAAATTTTATTTGAAATGTTTTGAAATAGCTCGTCAAAGACATGGGAACATTTTGAGCCTTTAAAGAGCTGAGCAACCAAGCACTTAATAGGTAATTATTGATGTTTAAAATTAGTGATATGAAGGATTTGATTGATTTTATTATTGGAGATACTATAGGAAGTGATATAATAGATTTTATTATCATTGATTCTCTACCAAATTTATCTAAAAAAGACTGAAGATGCTTGATGTGATGAATAGAAGCATTGCAGAAAATAATGAAATCATCTACAAAACTTAAATGGGAAACAAGAAGACCACCAATAATTTTGTAGTACATACTAAGATTATTTAAAAATAAATCAGTGATGCTCCTAGATAAGTACTCAACAACAATAATAAAGAAAGCAGGAGATAAAAGATCCCCTTGACGTAAGCAATGTGAAGAGGGAATGAAACTCAAGGCTTCCCCCATTAAGCAAAATTGAAAACTAGGGATTATTAATATAATTTTTAATAAGAAAAATAAATTTGTTAAAAAACCTAAAAAAATTCAGAATATGAAAAAAGAAATCCCAAGATATGTTATCAATGCTTTTGGTAATATCTAATTTGAAATGAATGTTGCCACCTCTAGTCCTGCCATCAAGATCAAGAATTAATTCTTGGGTAAGTAAAATCTTATCAAAAATGGATCTACCTCTAACAAAACCAATTTGATTGAGAGAGATAATTCTATTAAGTAAAGGACTAAGTTTGTTGGTAAGAAATTTTGGAAATCAGCTTATTGAAAAAGGTGCAAAGATTAATAGGTCTAAAATCACTCCAATTGTCTAGATTATCATTTTTAGGTATAAGAATAATATAAGTACTAGAAAAATATCTAGGAAAAGGGTAGGGTTATGGTTAGGGTTAGGGTTAGGGTTAGGGTTAAGGTTAAGGTTAATGGGGTTAGGAGTTAGGGGTTAGGAGTTAGGAGTTAGAGTTAGGAGTTTTAAATTGAGTTAAATTAGTTAAGTTAGGGTTATAGTTATAAATTGATTGGGTTAAGATTTAGGTTAAGGGAATTAAATTAAGTTAAGTTAAAGGATTAGTTAAGGATTTAGAGTTTAAATTAGGATTCTAATTAAGAGATTAAAGGTGGAGTTAAAGATTAAAGATTAGATTAAATATTAAGGTTAAAGATTAATTAGGATTAATTAAAGAGTTAAAGGATTATTAAGATTAGGAGATTAAAGTTTAAAGAACTAAAGTTAAAATTAAATTAGGTTAAATTTTTAGGATTAGATTCTTAAGGATTTAAAATTGATTAAAGTTAGGATTTAAGATTGAATAAAGGATTTAGAATTATAGTTATAATTATAATTAAATTTAAAGTTTAATTTAAGGTGATTTAAATTATTAATTGGGATTTAAAAGATTTAATTTTAAGTTTAGTTTAATTTTAAGATAATTGATTAAGTTAAGGATTTTAATTAGGGAATTGTTTTAGGTTTAGAGTTAAATTATTATAGTTTAGGTTAGGTTAGATTAGATTAGGAGTAAGATTAGATTTAGATTAGATTTAGAGTTAATTTAATTTATAGATTAAATATTAGGATTTAAATTAGAACTAAGTTAGGAATAGAATTAAACTTATAGTGATAGTTTGATTTAGGATTCTGATTAAGATGGAGTTAAAAGTTAGAGTTAGGGATTTAAAATTAGTTAGATTAAATTATAGATTAGATTAAAGATAAGTTAGAGTTGGATTAAAGTTAGTTAAATCATTAGGATTTAGGATTAAAGGTTCGGGGATTATAAGATTTAAGTTAAAGTTGAGATTTAAGATTAAAGTTAGAGTAAATAGAATAAAATTAGGGATTTAGGATTCAGGAAAAGTTTAAGTTAGGAGTTATTAGGATTTAATTTAAGGAATTGAGATTAGGAAGTTTTAGATTAGAAGTTAGGATTTAAGGGATTTAGGGATTTAGAAGTTTAAACTTAGGGAATTAAGTTAGAGTTTAGGGAGATTAAGATTGGGTCAGTTGAGTTAGTTAAATTCGATTTTGGTCAGGTTTGGGTTAGGGGTTTAGGATTTTTTTTATTATTTTTTTAAAATAAATTAAACCAATTAAATTTATTTTGCTTATTTTTTTTTATTTTAGTTTATTTTATTTTTTTATTTAGGCTTATTTTTATTTTTTTTTATTTCATTTTATTTTATGTTTATTTTATTTTTATTTTAGGTTTCATTTTTTATTTTATTTAAGTTTTTTATTTTCTATTTTAGATTAGGTTTCTATTTATTTATTTTAGTTTAGTTTTTATTTTTTATTTTATTTTCTTTTTACGTTTAGGTTTGGTTTTAGTTTATATTTTTATTTGATTTTATTTTTTTATTTTATTTTGATTTAGTTTTTAATTTATTTTATTTTTAGCTTTTATTTAGTTTAGGCTTAGGATTTTAGCTTTTTATGATTTAGGGTTTAGGGTTAGTCTAGGGTTTAATGTTTAGACTTTAGGGTTTAGGGTTTATCGTTTAGGGTTTAGGGTTTTAGGGTTTAGGGTTTTGGGTTTAGGGTTTTAGGGTTTAAGGTTGTAGGTTTAGTATTTAGGGTTTATGGTTTAGGGTAAGTTTTAGGGTTTAGGGTTCAAGGTTAGGGTTTTTATTTTATTTGATTTTATTTATTTAGTGTTTAGGGTTGTAAGTATTGGGTTTAGGGTTTAGGGTTAGTTTTTGTGTTTAGGGTTTAAGTTTATTTAGTTTATTTTTAATTTATTTTAGTTTATTTTATTTTTAATTTTTATTTAGGTTTATTTTTAATTTTTATTTAGTTTAGTCTTTTTATTCTAGGTTTATCCCACGAAGAAATGTAAACACATACTTGGGTGCATCCATTTCTGTCAACTGAAACTGAGACTGAACTGTAATTGAAAATTGTCACTGAACAAGAGTCTGCAATGTTGAAAATAAACTTGGATTAGATTTTTGTTGATTTTGAATTTTGAATTTAGAATTTGAACCCACATTCAACATCTTAAAGTGGTAAGTTGTTTTCAAATAGTTTAGAATAGATTTCGAGATTTGATTCGATAGAGAAATTTTTTGGATATAGAATCCACTTCTAACAAATTTGGGTATGTTAAAAATGGGTTTAAATATTTTTTTGTTTGGAGGGATGCTTCCATAAGTTCATATTTGAGTTATACTTTTGATCTTGAGGACCCTCTATTTAACAAATTAGGTACGTTAAAGCAAAGGGTCAATTTGCTTTTGTTTTGGATTTGAGATTTTTGGAATTTACTTACTTGCAAATTTGGGTATGCTTAGTGGGATGTTTGAAAATAATTTCTTCTTTTTTTCCTTTCTTTGTTTTGTAAATGATTATGTGATTTTGAAAATGGAATTTATATTTAGCAAATTTGTGTATGCAAAATGAGAAAATTCACGTGTTCTATTTTTCTGGATTTTTTTTAAAATAGGATTCTTAGAAAATTTGAGTATGCAAAGAAAATCCTAATGTGTTTCTTTTGGTTTTGATTTTGATTTTAAAAAGTAGGATCCTTGGAAAATGTAAGTATGCTAAGGGAATCCTAATGTGTTTCTCTTTTGATTTTGATTTGATTTTTGGTTAAAAGTGGAGACTTTACTTTAGCAAATCTGGTAAGCTAAAATGAAGTTCCATTTAATTTTGTGAAATGGAAATTTCACATAGTAATTTTGAATATGATAAATGAAATTCCAAGATGTGTTAAAATTTTTTGTGTCTTGATTTTATTTTGAAAATGGAGACTTCACTTTACCAAATATGGTATGCTAAAGAATGAAGTTTCTAAAGTGTTTCTTGAAAATTTTGTGAAATGGAAATTTCACTTAGCAAATTTGAGTGTGCTAAATGGATTTCCAAAAAGGGTGTTTCAAATATTTATTTTGGATTTTGAAAAGGGGAGACTTCATTTTAGCAAATGGGGATGCTAAATTGAAGTTCCAAATATGTTTTGAAATTTTTTGTTTTTGTTGATATTTGAAAAGGGAGATTTCCATTTAATAAATTTGGGTATGTAATATGGAAATCAATTATGTTTTATTTTCCAAAGGTGTATATTTTGTGTGTGATTATTGCTTTTTTTTTAAAGAGGAAATCCCAACTTAATCATATATGAAATATGTTAAGTGGCATTTCAAAATAATGTTACTTTATTAGGAAATGAAATTTCCATTCAATAAATTTTGGTATATTGAATGGAGATATTCATATGTGCTTTTTGAAAGTTTATTTTTGGTTTTGTTTGAAAATAAAACCTCCATTCAATAAATGTGAGTATATTGAATGGAGAGGTTCCATATGTGCTTTTTGAAAATGTAAAAGTTCCAACCTAACACATGTGGAATGTGTGAAGTGGAATTTAAAGGTTGTGATTTTGCTTGAAGATGTAATATCCATTCAACACATGTGGAGGCATTGAATGGAAAGACTCATCTTCAAATTTTATGCTTTTGAGAACATGATTATTGAAATTTTATTTTTCAAAATGAGGTCTTCACAAAAAAAATGAATTGAGTGAAGAAACTCATTTGTTCTTTTAGAAAATATAATTGTTGGAATTTTATTTTTGAAAATGAGGTCTTCACCAATATGAATTGAGTGAAGAAACTCATTTGTGCTTTTTAAGAAAATGTGATTGTTGGAATTTTATTTTTGTAAAGATGATCCTGCATATAACAATCATGAAGATTGTTAGATGAAGGTGATTTAGGAAATTTTTTGTGCAAAAGATTTTATTATGTGCATTTTTGAAAGAGTGCTTTTTTGAAAAGCAAGATTTTTATGAATGATTTATTTTATCTTTATTATTTTAGAATGAACCTTTCCTTAACATGAAAATGGTAAATATGAAGTATTTAATTAATTCTCTTTATTTCAAATTTTATTTTTACCCATTGGGGAACCCAACGAGGGTTTTAAGACCAACACGGGGTGAGGTCCTAAAACTTAAAGATGTTGGCTAGCTTTACTTAAGGATGAAATAAGCTAAGTGCCAATGAAATAAAAGATAGTCTTGAATTCATACCAAAGTACAAACCCACTATTGATACTTGGTGACAAAGATGGACAGAGGAACCATCCCCAACGGAGTCGCCAAAAAAAATCTGTGGCAAAATTTATACATGAGAATTTCTAAAAAGAAAGAAAACATACTTCCATATTCACTCTATGCAGAATAAAATGAAGATCGAAATATACTTCTTCTTTTATACTTTTTGATACCACGTAGACCCACAAATATTCTTATTGAGGGTGATCGAGTATGACATTAAGGAGAGGTGTACTATCTCAAAAGATAGAAGTCATTACCCTATAATGGACCTAATCACCTCAACAAGGACTCTTAAGGACAATGGGTCTGCATATGTACCAGAGATTCTTCCCCTAATTTACATGGAAAAGTAAAGTAGGATTTATTTTAAATCAGGTTCATTAAGTTTCTTATAGGGGCAAGCCCCCACAGTTAATTACATCCTAAGAAAGAGAATTCCTTAGGAATTCTCTAGATTAAGGTAAATGATGGTTGTCTCCAAAGATTTCAATAGATAAGACTATCAATCTATTAGTTTATTTTGAAAGATCAAATAAGATTGATCAAAGAGAGAGAGAGAGAGAGAGAGAGTTATTATCGAAGCTAAAGGAAGATGAGTAGGGGAAGTTTGGAATACTAGAAAGCCTAGTAAACATCCCAAACTATCCTATGATTGAGCTTTACATTTTTGAAATTGAATTATCTATTTGAGTTGAATTTTTATTAAAAATTTAGGGCTTATAATTCCATAATACAAGGTTATGGGAAATGCATAAGAGGTGAGGATTTATGCTTATGGCCCATAGAAGGGAGAAGAAATCTCAGAACCTAAATTTAGGGAGCTTTGGCGAGGGCCAAAAAGCATGACCTAAATTTAAGAAGAAAATGGGCATTTGGTTTGCCTCCACAAGAGAGGACAAACCATCCGACTGGTTGGACTTCCAACTATTTGGGGGTGGCCGTCAACTAACTCCTACAATTTTAAATTTATGTAGGCAAGTCATATACTTTATGAAAAATAGCTAGGTTGTTATTTATTTAGAAAGAGACTAAGTCCTTAAACTCAATCCCTAAGAGACTAAATCATGTAAGGGCATGAAAAATGACCTAGATCTAATGCAAAACATATTACATGTTATTTTCATTTTTAGACAATCATTTGACTCAAGCTTATATGATTCATATGCCTAATGCATGAGAAGTAAGATTATTGGCCAAAATCAACAAGAAGGGAGGAGGTGTGTTTCCACTATTGGTCTCAAAGGTCAAGCCAAGTTTCTCTAGCAAAGGTGGAAGCCCTCCAATCAAGAGTGTAACAATATGCTATTATGCATGTTGTTATAAAAGAAATACTCATCCAGCTAAGGGGTTGCTAATTCTTTTATCTTGATTTTAACTTAGGCTTTAAATGAGGTTATGAGTTGTTTATTTTTAATTTTGAGTTGATTAATTTGGTAGATAATTTATTTTTCCAATAGAGCCTAATCGTCATCCAAGCCATTCATCAAGCAAGGAAGAAACTAAGAAAACATGTCATCTTAATGCGCAAGTTAAATAAAATATCAAATATTTTATAAAGCTAACACAAAAGAATATAATACATTTATGGTTGGGCACCACTGCACAAACTCAAAAATAAATTGGGTAGACGAGCTCTACCCTTATGCAACCTGAATTAAAAATGAATTAATTTACAATCAAGTAAGGAAATTCATGTTGGGGGGGGGGTTTTTTCACTTCTTCTTTCTTCTTTCTTCATTTTGTTTCTTCTTTTAGATGGTTGGAAGGTGGTTGCTCCAAAGGCTTCACATGGTACATAATATGTAATCTTATGACTAATGCTCATCCTAATCTCCCCATAACATTCATTCCAAAAATCCTAATTGCAAAGTTACATGAAAAAAAAGTAAATCTAACTAACACCAGCAAAATAGAGATTAACTAAATAAACTATAAAAATCTCAAGCATGTATATTGGACTTAGCACCCCACACATAGGTAACCAAGTCCACCTGGCTTATTAGATTATGCTTAGGGGTATAAACACTTGCACAACAAAAGCATTTATATATTTGTTTTATAGTGCCCCTTAAGCACAATCCCCTGTAGAAAATAATGATTAGACTAAATCATCCTACCATTCATTCTACATACATACACCCTAACATCCAGACTAGAAACAATACATCACAAAATGAAAGCAAACATCAAGTCATGCACCGCCATAACCAAAAGCTAGAAGTGGTGATTTAACCTAATATGTGTGCTTTAAAAAGGTTTATGTGGTATGCTTAGCTATGGCTTCAAGGTTTAGATTTTTTATGTGTGAAGATGTTCAAATTAGATGGGTGGTTTCATTTAAGTTATTTAGTTGATTTGGGTTGATTTAATTTTATATTTTGGTTTGGTTTAAGTGAATCCTACAATTAATTACTATGTTTTAAAGAGAGAAAAAAGAGAAGAGAACTTCTCATTCCTTCCATACCTTAAGTAATTTCTAAAGTGGATTCATATTTGATTTTGTTTATTGAATATTTTATTATAATTAGTCCTAAGTTTAGATTTTCCATAAACAAACCTATCCAAAAAGAAAGGCATTTTAAGATTAAATGAAGTGAATTATGATCACAAAACACACATCACTTCATTTTCTTTCCCAACATGTATAACATGCATATGAATGAATCCTTAGCATATATATACATACAAATGGAAATGTTTAGCATACTTTATGATGAATGCTAAGTGAGTTTGTTAAGAAAATTTGAATGCTTTATGATGCATAATTTTAATTTAAGTAGAAAAGATGTTTTCTTATCCATTTTTCACATGCACACATGTATGTATGAAAGGCATAAGTGAGTACGACACCATTGTTAGCACCAGGGGTGTAAGGTACAAGACCTACTTAGGGATACTTAAAGTCTCGCAACCCCGGATTTTTCCAGACTAATATACCACTTTCCTTAAATACAAGCATATATACAAAAGAAATGAAGGGAAAAGAAAGATGCAACAAGTTTGTGTTGGTTGATTTTTTTTGTTTATGCAATTTATATGTACAAGTGTATCTATCATTCTTAAGTAATAGCATAGAAATGGATAGGAATGGGTTTAGGCAAGTGTTACATTTATTTCAAATGAACTATACACTTTGCCAAATCCTATTCAAAACTATGCTAAAAGAAATGAGAAAGAGAGCTATACCATGCACATCTTCATATTTATATCCTCACGCAAGCTTATAAATGATTATAAGGAGCACACTTTCAATTTTAAGTATTTGATTTATATACTTTAAAAATAGTTTTGGATTTAGTAGTGATAATCGTTATTCATATTTTTACTTTAGCCAAAACATGCAATTTGACATAAAGGAAACATTTCATTTTTTATTTGATTTTTGAAAAGCATGAATGAATGAAACTCATATGACATACATATTTAGCATATTAGGAAAGAACTAAAGCGATTAAAGCATGTAAACTCATTCATCCTAATTAATTCCTAAAGATAATCTTATGAAATAAGAAAGCTTAAAGCAAATCAAGTTGTTTTTAAAGAAGGTTTGATTTTGTTTTGAGTTTGATATAATTTGAGAAATGTGAGGTGAGTTTCCTATTCCTAACCCATTCCCACATATGTTTGTTGTTTAGTTTAATTTTTAGGTGATTAGATCAATTTTAAGCTTTGGTTAGGTTAAGGTATGAATTAAGTGTGTTAATTACCTCTTTACCTACACCACCTTAGCATTCTTAATCAAATAATTATGAGCCAATGAGATGACCTAAAATCATAAGAAGAATTTAAATCAACATTGCACCTAAGAAAGAAAAGGGCCTAATACAATTGGCTCATGATTAATGATTACTTAAACTAAGGGGTTTAACTTAAGTACTTTCATAACCCCTCTCACTCATGTGAGTTGGGTTTTATTTCCTTAATGTACTTAGGTTATTGAACACCTAAGAATCTACCCAAGATAGATTAATTGTGTTTTGGAGAGTTTTAGAATTTTATGTAATTAATTAAGATGGTAATTAGTGAATTAACTCTTAGCTAAGGTTGGATTAAGAAAGAAAATGGGGTTTAAGGAATATCTTAAGGAAAACATCCCAAATTTATTTCCTAGACCTCATATTAACTTAATCAAAACTTAATTGAATCAATAAAAGGATTAAACTACTAATTATGCCCTTAATTAAGCTTAATTACAGTAAGAGAGTAATTAAGGAATGAACTAGCAATTTCACTAATTAAGCCACTAATAAATCCCAAGAAAATTAGGGGAGGCACGAGTCATTCCATTAATTAAGTACAAGAAGTTTAGGATTAATTAGTGAAGTAATTATAGGGTAATTAACAAAATAACATTCCTAATAAAACCCAAATACAAAGAAATGTACTATTTAAAATCCATTCAAATTATTTTTAGAAAATTCTATGTTCAATTATCTATCCAATGCAATTTATTTCATATTTTTTTAATTTTTATAGACTTATATATAAATTTTGGAAGTTTCCATGGTTAATTAATAATTAAATAAGCCTAATTAAATATTTAATCCCGTTGACTCCACGTGGGCCGCTAACACGACGTGCGCTTTTCACGTGCCATGATAGGATTTGATAATAAAGTTTTCACATCATAGCGCCATGTCAGTGGTGGTGCTACACGCTTTCTCCTCACCCATCTGATAAAAGATTAGATGATTGAGGTTAAAGCCGTGGATCAAATGGGTTAAAATGTGTGATCCTATGCATCTTAATCACAACTGTCCATTCAAAATGTGCATATGGATGGCCCATGATCTATCCCTGTAATCCTCTATGAAGGATGGACACCATCCATCTTCAAGGGGATGATCCAAGCTCGATTGAGCTCGGATTGGTCCTAGAATTTATCCACACCATCTAAGCATAAAGGAAAACACAACTGATGACCAGATTTGCATGAGATTAAACTTTACTTCACAAAGCTCCAAACAATATTGAAATTAAGCTTGGTTTAATGGCTAACCTCACCAGAGGTGATCACTGGCCCTCAATTCCCTTGGAGAAGCTTCATCTAGTGGAGACAAAGCTTTGTAGAAGTTTGGAGGCTCTGAGATTGGGTAGATCCACTTATGGGCTAACTCCTCCTTGACTTTAGCTCGATCTTGATCAAGGTGACTCCTCCCTTGCCTTAGGAACTTGTGTGAAGGCTTGGGTGAGTTTGATCGAGTTCCCTGAGGGTGCTTGCAAAGGGAATTGAGTTAATTTGGAGTGTGGATTAAGTTTGATTTTGAGTGGAGCTCTCTTATTTTCAAGCTATGAAAATCGAGAATGAAGAAGTAGATTTCACTCTAGGAAGCTTGGGATCACTTTGCAAAGGCTCCTATAGATTTCCTTAGCTCAATCGAGTATGAGACTGTGCAAATAAATTTAAATTAGGGGGAGTATATCACCTCTTTGAAGGATCAGACGACCGAGCAAGGAGATGCCATTTTGATCCAATTGAGCTTATGCAATGTGTTTGTTAGGGTGTTAGAGGTGTCCTTGAATTCAGTTTTGGCCAGCGAAGGATTGGGTGAGGTGGCCATGTTCTTTAATTGAGTGGAGAAGGGATTCCATGTGTCAATTTCAAAGGATGTGATCATTTTGGGGTTTGGGTTGGGTTTGGCTGACCCAAACCCATTGGGTCATGTGCACTAGGTCCATTAGTGATCATTTGGTCCACTAAGAGGATGCCAAGTGTCCATGAAATGGAATTGACCAAATTCTAAGTGGTTTTGATTTTGGGTTACCCTATGGCCTATGAATAAAATGGTCATTTGACCTTGATTTCAGTTTGGGCAGGTTTGGTATGTTTGAAAAATGGGTTAGGCCAATTTTCATTGAATTTGGAGTTGGTTTGATATGATTTGGCTATTGTTGACCCATTTAGGTCAAAATGTGTCAACTTGGGTCAAGTTGACCAATTGGTCAAATTGGGTCAAACCAAGGGTTGGGTCAAGTTCATATGACTATTTAAAATATTTTGGTGACTTTGGTTTGATTCAATTTGGTTTATATTTGGTTTTGGTTCAATTGAGTTCATTTATTTCAAATGGGTCAAGTTGACCAAATTGACCCATTTGACCTATTTGGGTTAAGTCATGGGTTGGTTCATGTTTTGTTGGTCATATGAAATGGATTGGTATCTTTGTTTCCAATCAATTTTGGTTAAGTTTAAATTTGGCTCAATTTGACCCTTTAGGTCAAGTTGGGCTCATGGTCAATTGGGCTAGGTTAGGTCTGGTTGGTCAATTAAGGCTTTGTTCAAGTTCAACAATCATTTTGGAATGAACTTGACCCATTTGTTTCAATCAATTTATATTAGATCAAGTTTTGACATATTTTGACTTTTTAGGTCATGTTGGGTCAACTTGGGACAAGTGTCCAATTAGGCTAGGTTAGGCTCAAATATTGACTTGGTCATGTTCAAACATTGATCATGAATGAACTTAGATCATTAGTTTTAATCAATTTGGCCTATGGTGGATTTTGGCTATGTTGGGTTTCATTTTGGCCAAGTGTTGAATTGGTCAACCCTTAGGTTTGACTTGGTTTGACCCAATTTGAGTGATTGATCATCTCATGATGATTATTGATTATGATGAGAGGCTTAGGTGGGCTTATTCAATCTAATTTGGTTAGGATTAGAATTTGGCTCAAAAGGGTACTTTAGGTTACTTTGGATCAAGTGAGCCTAAGGGGTCAAATGACTTGGTTAAATCTTGATTTTAATTTGGTTTAACTCACATATAGACTCATGATTGAAATATAAATTCATTTGCAAGTGGTTTGAAGTCAAATGGGTTTTGATTCATTTGATAATTTTAAATTCAAGGGGTAAACATGGGTTTGACTTAGGTTTGATTTTTGAATTGAGTTTTGATTTGGTGATTGAAGTTTTCATTTATATTTGGATTTATGATTGAAGGATTGATTGAATCTTGAAGAAAAATCAGGTTTGGCTTGATTTGAAATTGATTTGGCTAAGTTCAAGATTTTAACTTGAAAGGCTTAGGTTGGGTTTTGACTGAATTTGAGTTTGAGTTTTGAGTTAGTTTTGGTTGTTTGAATTTATATTTCATTTATATATGTGAATATTAATGATAATATAAATGGGTTATGAGAAAATTTCAAGGATTTGAAGTGATTTGAACATGATCTAGGTTAAGTCCTTGAGAGAAAATCAAAGTGACTTAAGAAAGATTTTTAATTTGGATTTAAATTTTGGGTTTATTTTGATTGATTTAAATTTATATTTCATTTATATATGTGAATATAAATGAGTTATGATAAAATTTCAAGGATTTGAAGTGATTTGAACATGATCTAGGCTACGTCCTTAAGAGAAAATCAAAGTTACTTAGGAAAGATTTTGAATTTGAATTTGAATTGATATTTCATCTATATATGTTAATATAAATGAGAATGCAAATGAGTTATGAGAAAATTTCATAAGTTTGAATTGATTTGAACATGATTTAGGTTAAGTCCTTAAGAGGGGATTAAAAACCTTAAGCAAGATTTAAAATTTCAATCATGGGCTTCAATCATAAGTTTCACTCAAGGGTTTTAATCATGTGGCATTGATTTGAGTTTGGGAGAAATCAACTAAGCTGGAATTGATTTAGGTTTGATGTTGATTTGATTTGGAGTTTGACTTGAAGGAAGGAAGTAAGGAATATGGTTCAAGCTGTAGGGTAGGCTAATTTTCCTAACACCTGATCGTAATCGATTGTTATAAGATCATGCCTTTCGGTCTTAAAAAGGCTGGTGTTACATACAACGTGCCATGACTCAGATCTTCAATGAACTCATCCATCATCAGGTTGAGTGCTATGTTGATGATATAGTAGTCAAGAGTAGAGAAAAGGAAGATCATCTCATTGACTTGAGAGTAGTTTTCAAATGGTTAAGACAATACAACCTTAAAATGTATCCCTTGAAGTGTGCATTTAGTGTGGCTTCAAAACAATTCGTTGGGTTTGTTGTTCGACACCAGGGAATAAAAATTGATGCAGAAAAAATCAAAGCTATCTTAGAATTTCCACCATCTAAAAGTTTAACTAAACTCAGATCTTTTTAAGGTCGGTTGGAATATCTAAGATGCTTTATCTCTAACCTATCAGAAATATGCAAGCCATTTTCGGCACTTGTCAAAAAGGATGCCAAGTTCAAGTGGGATGACAAATGCCAGTATGCCTTCGAAGATATCAAGTATTATTTGGTGAAGCCGCCAGTTCTAGTAGCCCCTATTCCGGGCATGCCCTTGATCCTCTACACAACTACATTGGATGACTCACTTAGCACTTTGTTGGCCCAAGCCAATGATGAGAGTGCTCTCTACAACCTCAGCCATCATTTGATTCCTGCTGAAGTGAACTACCCACCTATTGAGAAACATTACCTAGCTTTGATCTTCACATCCCAAAAGCTATGACACTATATGATTTCTCATACGGAGAACTTGATTTCCAGAACCAATCCACTGTAGTATCTCATGACCTGGCCAATGCTATCTGAATGTTTGGCATGCTAGTCCATGATTCTATTGCAGTTTGATATCATATTCATACCCCTCTGTGGGGTTGAAGGATAAGCACTAGCAGATTTCTTAGTAGCACACCCACTTCCCGCTGATTCTCTGCTTAGTGATGATCTCCCTAATGAATAAATCATGAACTTAGGGGAGGTTGACAATCATCATTGGGAGATGTATTTTAATGGTGTGACTTCCTTTCATAAAGGTGAAGCACCATGATATACTCTTCCAGGAAAGGCAGGGGTAGGAATAGTTCTCTTAACTCTAGACCACATTGTAATTAGATTCTCATACTATCTCTCTAATCCCTGTACCAACAATGAAGCCGTGTATGAGGCTTTGATTGCCAGTATAGAGTTAGCCATCACAGTGTGTGTCAAAAGCATCAACATATATGGGGATTCTCAGTTAGTCATCAACCAGATTATTGGATCCTACAAGGTTCTAAAACCCAAGCTTCGTCACTACCACGAGTATGCCATGAAGCTATTGGCCTAGATTTCTGAGGTCACCATCTACAAGGTCCCTAGAAGAGAGAACGCAGTAGTAGATGCTTTGGACAAACTTGCTAAATAATTGGCATATCCAGAAGATGAATCCATTCTAATAAGGGTCTAAAATAGATAAGTCCTAGCCCTTATTGATGCTGAGGTCATCAAGAGACTTTCTCTTGAAAGGGAGGTTATCATTGCCAATAAAGATGAGGAGCTGGATTGGAGGCAATAGCTCATAGATAACTTGAACTCCTACAAACAACCTTAAGAGAAATCATAAGCCCATCAGATGAAATAGAGAGCTCTCTCCTATGCTCTCATGGATGACACCTTTTATCGGTGGTCTTTCGATCAAATGTGGTTATGTTGTTTGGATAAACACAAAACCCATAAGATTGTGATCGAGATACATTTAGGTCTATGTGGAGCACACAATCCAGTCTGAAGATAAAATCAAAGATCAAGAGACTAAGATACTACTGACCTTCAATGATTACGGAGTGCATGAATGTGGCTACGAGATTCCATCAGTGTCAGGTACACGGTGTGGTCTTACATCAACCACCCAACATTCTACACCCTACTTTGGCCTCACCAGGATGTTGGGATTGTGGGTCCTATCGATTCTCCTTCTTCCAAAGGTTATCAGTTCATCTTAGCTGCCACCGACTACTTCTCAAAGTGGGCGAAAGTAATTCCACTTAAAGAGGTTGTTGCTCAGCATGTGCTTTAGTTTTTCAGGAATCATATTGCATATAAGTCCAAGGTGCCTTGATGAATTATATCCAATAATGGTACAACATTCAAAAACACCAAGATCAATAGATTTTCCAAAAGATGGTATAGATTGGAGATACTCCACCATCTAGTACCCTAGGGTAAATGGTATAGCTGAAGCATTCAGCAAAACTTTTATCCAAATACTAAAGAAAATGCTCGATGACAACAAAAGACAGTGGCATGAGCAGTTGGTTGAAACCTTGTGGGCCTACCGCACCATATACAAGACTCTGAATAGATCTACTCCATTATCCTTAGTTTATGAGTTTAAAGCCATTCTATCATTAGAAGTTCAGCTTCCATCATTAGGGATAGCATTGGGTAGTCAAATCACTACATAATTGAATGCAAAGTTATGGTTAGAAGAGCTCAAAGGTTTGGAGGAGAGTTTCCTACGGGCGTGCCAGAACCTCGAGTTGTACAAAGCCAAAATGATTCAAACTCACAACAAGTTGGTCCACCCTAGGTCTTTTCAAGTAGGAGAACTTGTATTAGTCCTAAGGAGACTGATTGTTGCCCATCGAAAGATGGGATGTAAGTTTGAACCCACTTGGGAAGGCCCCTATGTTATAGAGAAGGTCTATTAAGAAGGATCCTATCAGCTCATTGATTGTAAATGGAAACACCCGATTCTTTCAATTAATGGGCTCTATTTGAAGAAATATTACCCATAAAAACATGTTTAAAAATAATTATTGAAAGAACAATATTTGATTCCAATTCATCGAAATCTTCCCTTCATTTGAAGTGTTATTTGCTTATCTTGTAAATTCACTATGACGTGTTTAGGATAGGTATAAGAGAACCCAAGGATGTGAGAACCCAAGAGGCATCCTATCCTTCTTCCAAAATACAAACACAAATCAATCACAATTTCCCAGTGCTACTAGAATAGGTGTGAGAGAACCCAAGAGGCATCCTATTTTGACAACTGATTTAGGTGTAAGAGAACCCAAGCGACATACTTTCTTGTTGGGATTTCAACTGCCATTCATGACACCATTTCATCAAATTCACCAAGCATGTTTAGGGTAGGTGTAAGAGAAACTGAGAGACATCTTATTCCATTTAATATAAGCACATAAACAAACATATATCTTTTATCTCAAGCTATTTTAATGTGGGAACAAGCCCCCTGTGGCACTCACTCATTAGCTGTTCTAGGTCAGGCTGACATGCTACCTCACTAGTCTGTCACCCTAGTGGGGTCGTTTGTCCGGTGGATGTGAGTCCCATGCTTTCTTCCTGACTTGACCATTGAAAAATAATGAGAACCTTGTTAGTTTGGTAAACTTCACTACCCAACCAGTAAGCTATCTCATGTTGACTTCGTTTAAGAAGATGTGAGTCCTTGAGCTTTCTTCTTGAACTAACCATTATGCACTAACTAGGTTGAGTATATTCAAGGTTTAGTATAAGTCCCCCAGAGGCTCCTTTTCTCTTGACTACGTTTGAGTTTATATAAGTCCCCTAGTGGCATTCACTCAGTAGTCACCCTAAGTCAGATGGCACCTGTCAAGCCAAAGATAGACTATCTTGGTAATTAATTTTACCATAAGAGGATGTGAGTCCCTGAGCTTTCTTCCTAGGCTGATTATCACAAATTGACAGGAACCTTAGGTTGGTTGATGTTCGCTATATGCTAATAGTGACTCACTCAGTGGATACACTACTCTTGGTAGATATGAGTAATCGAGCATTCTCCTTGAGTTGGGCACCGAATACCTATTTTATATATGACTAGCCATATCATCTTCTCCAAAGTTTTGGATAAAGCCCTTAGCGGCCCCTCTCCTTGCAGACATTCTATTTGGATCACATCCTTTGAGACCCCATTTAGACACTACCTGGGTTACTTTTGGATTGGACAGTCCCCCTTTACTAATAACCACCCCTGTGGTTGGAGAATTTATTCAACGGATGCACAGATTCTCCCTTGGTTCAGTAAATTTGAGATATGTCTAGGTTGATATGAGCTCCCTCTCATTATAATCTCTCAGAAACTAACAAGATCCATGATAAACAAACAAAATATACAAACAAACAAATTTTCGCTTGTGGATTAGGAATTCAAGCCTCCAAAGTGCCCTTTTCTCAAGTAGGCATCCTATCTTTAGGATAGTGTCAGCAGAACTCCCTACAGGAATTGTCTGACTACCTGAGGTGAGATAAGTCCCTGGGTGGACACTCTCTTTGTAGTCACCCTTAGGTCGGGTTCAGTTTATTTTCCATGAGCAGGTTCCCAAGGAGGTCATTTTACTTTGGAAGATATAAGTCTACTACGCATTCTTTCTAGCATGATTGTCACAAATTAACGGGCAGCCCTAGGTCGGGTTCGATTTGTTGCCCAAAGAAACCAATCACCCAAGTAGTCTTTTGCTATGAAAGATGTGAGTCCCCGTGCTTTCTTCTCCTGAATTGATCATTGCAAATTGAAAGACACTCCTTTGGTTGGATAGTTCTTTCCTCGGTCGTGAAGCTATTCCCTTTGGTTCAGTAAGTCTAAGATAGGTCTAGGCTGATATAAGCTCATTCTTAGTGTGATCCATCGTAAACCAACATAATCCATCAAAAATAATTATAAAAAGAAATTAATCTTGACTATCTTTGAGCTGATTTAAGTCCCCCAATGGCATTCACTCAGAAGTCGGCCTTAGGTCGGGTTGATATGTTACATTGCTAATGCGTCACCCCAGTGGTTCCTTATTTTGGAAGATGTGAGTCCCTGAGCTTTCTTCCTAACTTGACCATTGCAAACTGTGAGACACCTCTTTGGTTGGATAGTCCTACTATGTGGTTGGTAGACTACTCCCTTTGGATTGGTAAATATGTGTTAGGCCTAGGCCTCCGTGGCCCCTGCTCAATGCAGTCCATCATAAACCAACGAAATCCATCAAAAATAACTAAAAAATGAAACTAATCTTGACTACCTTTGAGCTAATTTAAGTCCCCCAGTGGAATTCACTCAATAGTTGTCCCTAGGTTGGGTTCAATCCGTTGCCTCGCCAATGGATCACCCTAAAAACTGGTCCCTACTTTGGAGGATATAAGTATACTACGCTTTCTTCCTAGTATAGCTATTGCACATCGAAAGGCAATCCCTTTGGTTGGCTAGTCCTACTATTTATTCGGTAGATCACCCCTTTGGATTGGTAAATCTAAGTTAAGCCTAGGCTTCCATGCCCCCCCTACTCAGTGCGAGCTATCGCAAACTGACAGGGTCTGTTTTAAAATCCAAAATTTAAACAACAAACCAAAATAAGAAAATCTAATCAATCTCCCTCAGTGGAGTCCAAACAAACACAACCAAACGATCAAACAAATTAAAATAATTTCTCCCAGTGAGATTCAAATCAATTCGAACCTTTTCATCCCTCAGTGGATGGCTTGAACCTTTTTCTTTAATGGAAGGTTCACATACTCAATCTCTAGTGGATTTCTCCTTCACTCTCTTGTGTTGGTAGCATGAGTAGAGTCACATTGCACTAAGCTCTTTGATTCCTTCTACACCTTGGGTTAGGAGTAGATAATTTTCGTTAGTGGTTATGATCGTTCGGTGTTGTTGATCATTTCCAAATACGCGGCGGTGTACCTGTCCACACCACACCTATTGGGTGCCCTTTGTTGACCTTATTTTTAGAATGAGCTCTCAACCTCTCCATCCTAGACATAGGACTCCTCTTAGACACTAAGAGTTCCTTAGTATTAAGACACTTCTAGTGATTAAGTGAACACTTAATCTAACTCTAGAGACTTAGAAGAGTTAGCCATAGGAATAGGTTATGCCTTAGTGGTGTTAGAAAATTTGCCTACCCTATAGCTTGAACCAAATCCTCACTTCCTTCTTTCAAGTCAAACTTCAAATCAAAGCAACTCCAACTCTAAATCAAAACTTGAATTAATTCAATGGATTTTACTAAATCATGAATCAATCCCAAATTATTGAAACCCATGATTGAATTCCTAAATCCAAAAATAAATTCCAAATTCTAAAACCTTTCCTAAGTCACTTTGATTCCACCTTATGGACTTAGCTCAAATCCAATCCAAATCACTTCAAATTCAAGAAATTTTCTCATAACCCATTTACATTCTCATTATATTCACAAATATAAATCAAATATAAATTCAAATGATTAAACTAATTCCAAAATTCAAATTCAAATTCAACCAAAATCCAACCTAAGCCTTTCAAGTCAAATTCTTGAACTTAGCCAAATCAAACTAAAATAAGCCAAACTCTTGATTTATCTTCATGATTCAATCAATCCTTCAATCATGAAACCAAATATAAACATAAACTTCAATCATCGAATCAAAACTAAATCCAAAGCTCAAATCCAAATACAACTAAAATTCAACCTAAGCTTTTCAAGTCAAATTCTTGAACTTAGCCAAATCAAACTCAAATCAAGCCAAACTCTTGATTTTTCTTCATGATTAAATCAATCCTTAAATCATGAAAACAAATATAAACATATAATTTAGTAATCAAATCAAAACTAAATCCAAAACTCAAATCCAAATTCAACTAAAATCCAACCTTAGCCTTTCAAGTCAAATTCTTGAATTTTGTCAAATCAAACTCAAACCAAGCCAAACCCTTGATTTTTCTTCATGATTCAATCAATACTTCAATCATGAATCCAAATATAAACACAAACTTCAATCATAAAACCAAAAGTAAATTCAAAAATCCAACCCAAGTCAAACTCATGTTCACCCTTTGAACTTGAAATTATTAAATGAATCTAAATCCATTTAACTCTAAATCACTTGAAAATGGATTTCTATTTCAATCATAAGTCCATATGTAAATTCAACCAAACTTGAATCAATCCTTGATCAAGCCAATTGACCCACTTAGGCTCACTTGACCCAAAGTGACCTAAAGTACCCCTTATGAGCAAAATTATAATCCTAACCAAATTGGATTGAACTAAGCCCATATAAGTCTCACTTTGTGTGCAACAATCATCATAAGATGATCAATCACTTAAATTGGGTCAAATTAAATCAAACCTAAGGGTTGACCAAGTCAACACTTAGCCAAAATGAAACCTAAATTAACCAAAATCCACCATAAGCCAAATTGATTAAAACTATTGATCAAAACCAATTCATGATCAATGTTTAAACTTAGACAAATCATCATTTGAGCCTAACCTAGCCCAATTGTCCACTTGATCCAAGTTGACCAACTTGACCTAAAATGTCAAAATGTGAACCTGATCTAAGCCAAATTGATTAAAACCAATGGGTTAAATTCATTCCAAATCACTTGTTGAGCTTGACCAAAGCCTCAATTAGCCAACTAGACCCAACCTAGCCCAATTGACCTTGAACCCAACTTTAGCTAAAATGTAAAATTGAGCTGAAATCAAATCAAATCAAAATTGATTGAAACCAAAGCTTGCAAAATATTGTAACTGACTAACCAAAACTAAACCAACCCATGACCTAACCCAAATAAGTCAAATGGGTCAAATTAGTCAACTTGACTCATTTGAATTAAATGAAATCAAATGAACTATATCTAAATATAAATCAAATTGAACCAAGCCAATGATTCCAAAATATCTCAAATAGTCATATGAACTTGACCCAACCCATAGTTTAACCCAATTTGACCAGTTGGCCAACTTGACCCAAGTTGACCCATTTTGACCTAAATGGGTCAATGTTGGTTAATAAATCTTTTACAAGGAGTCGCCTTTCAAATTTATGGAGAAAAGAAATAAGAGACCTTATAGAAATTCATCTTAGTAAGATGTTGCATAGATCCACAGATGTACTTATTCAGGTGATCGAGTAGTCATTAAGGTATAGTGTACTATCTCGAAAGATAGAAGTCACTATCCTTTAGTGGAACCAATCACCTCAATAAGGACTCTTAAGAATGATGGGTCTGCATATGTACCAGAGATTCTTCCCCTACTTACATGGAAAAGTAAAGTAGGGTTTATTTTAAACTGGGTTCGTTAAGTTCCCTACAGGGGCAAGTCTCATAGTTAATTACATAGTAAGGGACAAGATCCCTTAGGAAAAATCTCGATTAAGGTAAATAATCATTATCTTTGAAGATTTCAATAGGAAGGATTATCAATTGATGGGTTTATATTTTTTGAAGATCAAATAAGATTGATCAAAAGAGGGAGTTATTATCGAAGCCAGAAAGGGAATAAGTAGGAGATACTCACAATGCTAGGAAACTAGCGAGCATCTCAAACTATCCTAAAATTGAGCTTTATATTTTAGAAATTGATTTAATTTATCTCAGTTATGTTTTTCATTATAATTTTAGGACTTAAGATTCCTTAATACAAGATTAAGAAAATGCCTAAGAGATGAATAATTATGCTTATGGCCTACAAAGAGGAGAAGCAACCTCAAAATCTAAATCTAGGGAGCTTCGACAAGGACCAAAAGCACAACCTAAATCTAAGACAAAAATAGGTGATTGATTTGCCACCATAAGAGAGGACAAACCACCCAACAACTTGGACTTACAACCGCCTGGGGGTGGCCGCCAACTAACTCCTCCTATGAATGCTTCTGCTAAACCATTAATAATAAACTGATATATGTCGGGCGAGGATTTTCTTCTGTCTCGAGGTTGATTTTTTTTAGCTTGTCGATTATTGAATGAATCTCCTCTTCAAATTCTGGCGGTGCCTCTTTGACTTGGAGATCATCTGGATCATCTAAAGTTTCTAAGCACACATTCTCATAAGAGTTAGGAATGTGTGAGAAGAACCTATCAGATTCCAAATGGCTGTTAACAAGTAGGTAAAAATCTTTATCATCGACTGGACCCACTATGCCGAATCCTAGTCTTGCTCTTGATTATGCTTCCTTGCCTGTATTATTCCATAATTTTTCAAAATATTCTGACCTGTACTTGGACCAAGTGTGAGGAACTAAACCTTTCTGCATAATATTTTGAACACAAGGCGAGTAAAAGTCAAAAGTAAATTCCATTAATTCTTTAAAAGTATCTTCCTCAAGTCCTACATTAAGCTCTGAACTTAAGGATGATGAACCTAAAAAAACCTCTTCTGCTTTGTATCACTGGAAGACTTGGGGACTTCTTTAACTATTGAACCTTTAACTTTCTGAGGTGCAAGTGAGGTAAGAGCTAAGGTTCCCAACTGCTGCCTGATAGTTTCACATAAATGAGATTCAAATACTTTTCTTTGCTTGAATGCCTGGTCTTCATCTTTGGCTGGATCAAAAGTCACCTCTAATGGAACCCACTAAGAGGGGTTGGCTGGTATACTAATCACATTGGACTCATCCTCAGAACTGGATTCCAAGTCTATGTGAATAGTAGGGGTACTCCTATGAACTAGAACACAACCTCTATTGGCTGAAGGCCAACTAGGGGGTATTCCACCTCTGTGATTGCCTCTGTTTCTGCCTCTGCCTCTACCTGGTGGAGGTTGAGCCATCCTACCCACATGTCCATATGATGTAATGAACTATGGGTGGAAAGTGATATGCAGATCCACTTCTTCTTCAATTCCCCTTTCTTGCTCACTTGGACTTTTCTTTTTAATTTCATTTTCTTTTATCTTTTCTTTTGTTTCATTTTTTTTTCTTTTGGATTTGCATTTGAATTTTGTCCAAGCTCATAAGAAAGGGTGTCTTGAGGAAGATAATAGGTCATATCCTCATAAATCTCAACCTCTCTCACTGAGAATAGCTTTTCATCCCCGTTGACATGGTACTCAATTCCATCTTTTCTACTCTTGATGCACTGATGAAGGGAGGATGGAACGATCTTATTCTAATGTATCCAGGGCCTACCAAGCAAAGCAGTGAATAAAATATTCAAATCAATGATGTAGAACTTGGCTTCAGTCTTCCAGTCATCGATCTTAAATGGAAATACTATAGAACCTAAAGCTCGCTCGCCTTAATCATTGAATTCTCTTAATATTATTCTATCTCCTTAGAGAGTAGAGATGTCGATCTTCAAATAGGCAAGGGTCTTTAGACTCATAATGTTTACTGTTGCACCTGAATCCATGAGAACCCTGGTGAGTCTGAAACTATCCATGTCGACTATAATGTATAGGGAATGGCTATGCTCCAAGTCCCCTAGTAGAAGGTCTTCATCGGTGAAGGTGATCCCTTGGGCTTCTTTTGCATAGTGTGCCTCCTTACCTATAGTGGTCAACTGAGTTGACATATTTTAAGATCAAGAAGGGCCTTGATTAGTGACTCCCTCATCTCTTTGGATAAGACAAGGGAATTATATATGCTTAGCTTAGATGGTAACTTCCTAAGGTGAGAAAGGACGTTGTAGTACACCTTCAGCTCATCTTCAGGAAGCATATCCAAGGGTGGAGTATCATGTGGAAGGGCTTCTCGATCTTTAGTACCAATGACTTATTTTCCTCTATTTAGAGGTGCTGCCCTAGGAGGTAGAACGTCACTACAGAGGTTGACTTTGGTAATCTCTGGAGGCGAGGTGTTGGCAAGTTCTTCCTGTGCTTCAGGCTCACCTACAGCTTATCCTATGGGATTATCCGAATCGAATGATTCTAAGTCTATCTGAAGAGGTGAACCTATAGTATTTAGAGTTGGAAAATTCAACTCTGAATCAGAAGGAGGAAGATCAAAATTGTCATAGTTTATTAGACTTGAAGAGTTATCCCTAGAAATAGAAAAAGACAACTCATCAAAAGAGACATAGATGTAATTCAAATTAGCTTTATTCTTTAATTTCTTTGAAGTATTTGGAGGTAAAAAGTAGAAGTAAAGTAGAGTGAGTGGAGTAAGAGATTTGATGCCCTTATATGCTGATACAAGAGTTCTACTAGAAGAAATAGAAGAACTAGCTGAAATGGAAGAAGTCGCCATTATGAAAGCTACAATGGAAGGCTAGAGTCTAGATCTGGGTGGTCGAGCTAAGATTCTATCTAGGCGACTATGTCGCTACACTGCCGCTCTGAGCTCCCACTTTCTTAGAGTTGGTACTAGCAACTTGCAAACCTTCCTTGGTGTTGGAGGTTTGAGCTGACTTAGGCACCTGCAAGGAAAGCTTCTTGATCTTTTGGATAATCTTCTTAGAGGTTTAGACATAGAGATGTCCCAACCTTCTTTGGTTTTGGTAGGATTGCTAGTATCCCCAAAGATTACCCTAATGGAACTGGAAGGTTGTTCCACATGGTATTCCTTTGGGAAAATGAAAACATCAACCTTGAACTTGTGTTCAAGCCCATCTTTAAACGTAAAGTAATAATCTAAAACGTGGCCTGTCATATGATGGTAAGGGAAAAAGTTTAGATCATGAATTTTGCTAACTTTCTCAGGTCTCCTAGGCTCGGGTAGCTAAAAATCAAGTTTCTTTAAAAGATTCTTAAAGATTTTCTAGATTACCTCCCTCTTAAAAGAATAAGATTTGTTTAACTTATCTAATAGAGTAGGGTGGACCGTAGCTACCTAGTGGCGGATATGCATGTTGGTGGTGGTGGTGGTATGGCTGAGGTGATGGCTGTGCTGGCCATGGAGGCTGTGGTCGAGGATGATATGGTTGCCTCGGTGGTGGCCAAAGAGGTGGAGGCTGCTTAGGTCATGGTCTCTCTGACTGATCTCTAGCTAGCTGCTTCCCCTTGTTAACCGCCGCTACTACTCCAGGTTTCTTATCATAGACCTTTTAGGACTTCTGCTTTGGCGACTGATCTAGAAAAGGCAATTGTTTAGCCTCTCCTTGTAGACTAGACACCTTGTTTATTAGCTTCTCAAATGTCTTAATGGTGAAGCCCTTAAGCATGAAGGAAACCAGGCCATGGATATTCTTCAAGAGAATCTCTATGGCATGCTATTCAGACATCTGTGGTTCACACTTCATACTCAAGTTGTGCCAATATAGATTATAATCAATAAGTGACTTACCAGAGTGCTGTTGGGCTACAACGAGAGCACCTACAGTAATCTTATACTAAGCACCAGGAAATCTCTTGATGAAGAGTTGCTCTAGCTTAGCAAACATCTTAACTAAGCAGTTGGGCAGTTCAACATACCAATCATAGGCAATACACGCTAGGCTACTGACAAAGAGTCTAACGAGTAAAACATCACTGCCACCTGCATTACAATAACTGGCCTTGAAGTGAGCTATATATTGCCTCAGATTCCCACTGCCATCGAAGCTCTTGAAGGAAGGAGGCATGAAACCCTTAGGATATTGGATGGTATTGAATTCCTCTGGATAGATTCTACCCTTTAGAATTGATGATCCTCCCCGAGTTTGAGCCAAGGTTTCCTTCACCTGCTGCTCAACCATGGTTTTCAAATCATATTCCTGTATGGAGGTACTGTCCACTACCTTCTTATATAAACTAGTGCTACCTTGCTCGATGAGAGGTAGAGTCTTAACTGGATCTAAGACATGCAATAGTTTAGGCTGACTCACATCAATTATCCTAGGATGAACTAGAAGGGCTTGCTTCTGAAGCACTGACATTGTTGCCAATAAGTCCTGCAACTACCGTGCCATCCTATCAATCTATTCATCTTTCTACCTTAACTGAATTCAGAGGTGATGAGCTGATTTTGTGGTGTCTCCTTGATCAACCTCATCTCCTTCCATGACTTTCTACTCCCTAAGAAGAGAACCTCTAGTTTAGACCATGCATATGCTAGCTAAATATCCCATCAAGTCATCTTCACTGGGATAAAAGCTAACTTTTTCTTCATCAGACCATGCATACCCTAAGATCTCTTTTTTCTCATTAAAGTAGTGTGCAACTATGTTATCTAAGGATCAATCAAACTCTATAGGTACAAAATGCTTGGGCTGACCGATGTGATCAATGTCATGAACTAAGAGACATCGGACCTCACTTGAAGCTTGGGAGTCAATCCTGTGTGGATTGTACTCGCTATAAGAATGGTAATCCTGACTGATGCTAGCTGTAATAGGGGTAACAATCTTGGGATGATCTTCTACCACTGCTGCCACTGTACTATCATCTGGGATATCCATGATAGTAGTCACCATCTCTGCATTCGGCTGAATGGGTGGAGTTGGTGAAGGAATGACCATGATGCTCCTGGGTCGCCACTCCTTCCGCACCACCACTAGGGCAGAAGGTCGAACAGGGGAGCTTGACCCTACCATAATGGGTGGTGTAGGAGGAGTAGGATCCCTTGGCCGTAGCCAGATCACCAATGGGGTACATTTTTCCCCAGATGCGGCCTTCATGGCCTTGGTTAGAATAGGTAATGCTGAAACCTTCACTGGCGATGATGGATGTGGAGTAGAGTGGTGGGGTGGAGACACCACCGACTCTCTATGTATAGGAGTTGCCCTCCTATAATGGCTAGTACCCATGAGGAGGATACTACAAGATGATCGCAGCAGCGCGTGCCGAAGTCTGCCAAGGCGTAAGACCCATGGCTAAACCTCGCTGCTCGCAGTGATGTATAATGTATGGGCCTCACAGGCCCTCTCCTATTGGATCTGCCTCCTCACGTTGTGAGGGATAATAAATAGTAAATCAAATTGAGCACTAGACTCTGAGTGTCCGTATGCTCCTCTTACCTAATAAAGTAGAGGAAGGTGTACCTCCTACCGAGAAACTATTTGCACCACTAGAGGAGGTGATGAATGAATCCTCCTAGAATCCTCTCTATCTGATTCTAAGAGAGGATGGAATTGGTTCTTCACAACCAGTGGTGATGTGATCATGATGTACTCATCTATGGATGACCTTGCAGTCGCCTCTAACGCTCAAGCTATCCTGATATGGAACCGTTTGACCATAAAATTCTTATTTCAATGCTGAGTGCGAGTAAGATGTGAGGAGTGTGAGCTAGACCTATACTCAAATGTAGGGGAAGCAATCCCTGAAACTAGGGGAGCCTTACCCTTTTAGGGTACATATGATAGGTGCTAGCACGGGCAATGAAGATGGGATGCTACCGTTGGAAGGAACCGTAGGTACTCGAACTAAAATCACTAAAGGTTGTGGCACTGCCACAACTTTCCTCTTCAGTGAGGAAATATCTGAATTTGAGGGTAAGTCTACCCTGATGACCGGCTTCTGCCTGGCCACCCTCTTCCTGCTGGCTGTTGTGAGGGGAATTCCTCACAAGTAATCTTGGCTCCCTCAAAGCCATGGACAAAGTGGATCAAATGGGTATGATCCAAGAGAGGAAAGTCAGCCAGATTGAAGGCTTGGTCCATGCTATGAGGGAAGAAGAAGACAAATTTCTATGATCCTGCCATTATATTGATTGAAAGTGACAATTGAGAACTGCACTGACTGAAAGAGATATGCAAATTGGAAATGAACTTGCATTAGTTTTCTGTCTTCATAGATTTTGAGTTTTTTTGAATTTTTGAAATTTTGAACTCACATCCAACAAATTGGAAGTGTTAAGTGGGGTTCAAATGAATTTAGAAAGATTGATTGAAAGAGGAATTTGAGTATGAATCCAAACTTCAACAAATTTGAGTATGTTGAAATATGGATTCAAGATTTTGATAAGATGCTTCCATAGGTTCATTTTGTTTTGAGTTTGAATTTTTGTTTTAGATTTGGAGGACCATTTCCTTTAACAAATTTGTATATATTAAAGTAAGGGTCAAATTGATTTTGTGTTGTTTGAATGTTTTGGAGTTTTCACTATTTAGCAAATTTAGGTATGCTAAGTAAAGTGAAAGTGATTGTTTCTTTTTGAAAATTTTATTTTGTTTTGATTTTTTTGGAAAGATTTGGAATTCTGACTTAGCAAATTCAAGTATGCTTAGTGAAGAATCCAAGTGTATTTTTGTTTGATTTTGAAAAGTAGGATTCTTAGCAAATTTAGGTATGCTAAGAAAATCCTAAGTGTTTCACTTATTTGGAAAAATTTGATTTTTGAAAAGGGTAGGATCCTTTAGGAAATTTGGTATTCTAAAGGGATCCTAAGTGTTTTGTTTTATTTTGAAAATTTTTGAAAGTGGAGTTTCAACTTTAGCAAATTTTGTATGCTAAAGATGTAATCCCATTTGGTTTCATGAAATGGAAATTTCACTTAGCAAATTTGAGTATGCTAAATGAAATTCCAAATGGTGTGCTTAAAGTTTTGATTTTAAAAAATGGAGACTTCTCCTTAGCAAATATGGTATGCTAAGGGAAGAAGTTCCAAAAGGTGTGTGAGAAATGTTTTGGTTTTGGGTTTGAAAACTTTACTTAGCAAATTTGAGTATGCTATGTGAAGTTCCAAAATATGTTTTGAAAAGTTTTGAATTTTTGGATTTGGAAACTTTACTTAACAAATTTAGGTATGTTAAAATGAAGTTCCAAATGTGTTTGAAATTTGATTGTTGATTTTCAATTTGCATTTGGAAATTTTACTTAACAAATTTGGGTATGTTAAGTGAGGTTCCCAAATATGTTTGAAATATTTTTAAAATTTTGATTTTATATTTGGAAACTTTACTTAAAAATTTGGGTATGTTAAATGAAATTAAAAAAAAACAAAATGTTTTTAGAATTTTGAAAATTGTTGGATTTTGATTTTGGTAACTTTACTTAACAAATGTGTGTATGTTAAATGAAGTTCCAAAATGTGTTTAGAATTTTGAAATTTTTTGGATTTTGATTTTGGAAACCTTACTTAACAAATGTGTGTATGTTAAATGAAGTTCCAAAATGTGTTTAGAATTTTGAAAATTTTTGGATTTTGATTTTGGTAACTTTACTTAACAAATGTGTCTATGTTAAATGAAGTTCCAAAATGTGTTTAGAATTTTGAAAGTTTTTGGATTTTGATTTTGGAAACCTTACTTAACAAATGTGTGTATGTTAAATGAAGTTCCAAAATGTGTTTATAATTTTGAAAATTTTTGGATTTTGATTTTGGAATCTCACTTAACAAATTTGTGTATGTTAAATGAAGTTCCAAAAAAGTGTTTAGGGAAATTTTGAAATGTGATTATTGATTTTGATTTTGGATTTTAAAACATCACTTAGCAAATTTGATGAAGTTCAAAATGTGTGTTTTTTGAAATTTTTGGGAATATGATTGTTGATTTTGATGTTTTGAAAAAGGGACCTCCATTCAACAAATTTAAGTATGTGGAATGGAGATCCATTTTATTTTTGAAATTAGATATTTATATTTTTGTGTGTGATTGTTGCTTTTTTGAATGAGAGGAATTCCAACTTAAAGACATATGTGTGACAAGCTTAAGTAGAATTTCTTACATGAAATTTTATTTTTAAATTGGGGATGAAATCTTCATTTAATAAACCTAAGTATGTTAAATGAAGATGTTCACATGTGCTTTTTGAAAAATTTAATTTTGTTTACAAATAAACTTTCCATTCAATAAGTGTGAGTATATTGAATAAAAGAATTCATGTGTGCTTTTTGAAAGAATTTTATGATTATGATTGTGATTTTGGAAAGACATGATTGATCATTTATTATGAAAATGTAATATTTATCAAAGTGATTTGAAAGAAAATATTCATTTGTGTTTTTGGAAAATTTTATTAATTTTATTTTGAAAATCCTTACATGTAACAATTCTGTGAATTGTTAAATGAAGGTGAAGAAATTTTGTGGAAAATATTTTGTTAAGTGTATTTTTGAAAAAGGTGCTTTTGAAAAAGGAAAGTTCTTTATGAAAGCTTTATTACTTTTAGGATGAACCTTTACTTATCATGAAGATGATAAGGGGGACGTATTTAAAAGATTTCTTTTATATATTTTATATCTTTTCATTTTACTCATTGGAGGAAACCCAATGGAGGTTTTAAGACCAACAAGGAATGCGGTCCTAAAACCTAAAGATGTTGGCTAACTTAACTCAAGAATAAAATGAGTTAAGTGCCAACAGAAAGAAGGATAGTCTTGGATTTATACCAAGTACAAATCCACTATCGATACTCAAAGACAATGATCATTTACCAAAGATGAAGAGAGAAATCATCCCCAGTGGAGTCGCCAGAAAAATCTATTGGTTAATAAATCTCTTACAGGGAGTTGCCTTTCAAATCTGTGGATAAAAGAAAGAAGAGACCTTATAGAAATTCATCTTAGCAAGATGCCATGCAGATCCGCAGATGTACTTATTCAGGTGATCGAGTACGTCATCAATGTATAGTGTACTATCTTGAAAGATAAAAGTCACTACATTTTAATGGAACCAATCACCTCAATAAGAACTCCTAAGAATGATGGGTCTGTATATTTAACAGAGATTCTTCCCCTACTTTACATGAAAAAGTAAAGCAGAGTTTATTTTAAACTAGAGTCATTAAATTCCCTACAGGGGCAAGCCCCCATAGTTAATTACATCCTAAAGGACATGATCCTTTAGGAAAACTCTCGATTAAGGTAAATGATCGTTGCCTTTGAATATTTCAATAGAAAGGACTATCAATTGATGAGTTTATATTTTTTGAATATCAAATGAGATTAATCAAAAGAGGGAGTTATTGTCGAAGCCAAAGTGGAAATAAGTAGGGGATGCTCACGATGATAGGAAATCTAGCGAGCATCTTAAACTATCCTAAAAGTGGGCTTTACATTTTAGAAATTGATTTAGTTTATTTGAGTTATGTTTTTCATTAGAATTTTAGGTCTTAAGATTCCTTAACACAAGATTAAGAAAATGCCTAAGTGGTGAGGAATTATGCTTATGGGCCACAAAGGGGAGAAGCAACCTCAAAATCTAAATCTAGGGAGCTTTGGCGAGGGCTGGAAGCACTACCTAAATCTAAGGTGAAATGGGCGATTGGTTTGTCTCCACAAGAAAGGACAAACCACCTGACAACTTGGAACCACCTGGGGGTGGCCGCCAACTAACTCCTCCTACGATTTTAAATACATGTAGGCACATTTTTATGCTTATGCAAGATATCAAGGCTATTTTTTATTTAGAAGGAGACTAAGTCCTTAAACTCACTCCCTAAAGAGACTAGATCATGTAAAGAGGCATGCTTCAAATGACCAAAATCTAATGAATTTCAAATTTCATTTTTGGACAATCAATTTGACACAGGATAATAGGATTTTTTATGACTAATGCATGAGAAATAGATTATTGGCCAAAATTAGCTAGAAGTTTAGGAGGTGAGTTTCCACCACAGCTCTCAAAGGTCAAGTCGGGTTCTCTGGCAAAGATGGAAGCCCTCCAATCAAGAGTGAAATAAGATGCTATTGTGCATGATATTATAAAGAAAAGAACTCATCTAGCTAAGGGGTTTCTAATTCTTTTATTTTGATTTTAATCCTAAGCTTTAGGTGAGGTTATGAGTTGTTTAGTTTTATTTCAAGTTGTTAAGTTAGGGAAAAGATTTATTTTTTTTTAAAGAGCCTAATCCACATCCAAGCCATACATAAAGCAAGGAAGAAATTAGGAAAAACATGCCACTTAATGCACAAGTTAAAGAAACATCAATCAATTTATAAAAATAGCATAAAAAGAATAAATGGCTATTTGTGGTTGGGCACCACCGCACAAACCCGAAAATATCAAATTGGGTAGCCGAGCTCTACCCTTATACAACCTAGATTACAAATGAATTGAATTACATTTAAGCAAAAGGAATTCAATGTTATGGGGGTCTTCAAGCTTTATTCTTCTTTCTTCTTTCTCTTTTCTTTCTTTTCTTCTTTCTTTCTTTCTTCTTCGGATCTTAACCTGAATGGTTGGAAGATATATGCTCCAAGACTTCATATGGTACATAAGATGGGATCTTATGACCAATGTTCATCCTAATCCCCCATAACAAATCATCCCAAATCCTAAATATACAAATTTTTTTACATGAAAGGGGAAAAACATAAATCTAACTAACACTACAAAATAAAGGTTAGTCAAATCACACCACACAAATCCCAAGAATGTATATTGGACTTATCACCCCATATATAAGTGACTAAGTCCACTTGGCCTATGGATTATGCTAATGGGTATAAGCAACTGCAAGCAAGAATCATTTATATTTTTATTTATGATAGCGCCCCTTTAGCACAATCCCCTGCAGAAAAGAATAGTTAGATTAAACATGTCCTACTATTCATTTTACAAGCATACATCCTAACATCCAGTCTAAAACATTCATCATAAAATAAAATATAACATCAAGCCATGCACCGACCTACCCTAAAGCTAGAAGCGGTGACTTAGGCTAATGTGTGTACTTTTAAGGATTTGTGTGGTATGCTTAGCTTAGGACTTTAGGCTTGAATTTTCTTAGTGTGAAAGACATGTTCAGAGGAGGGTTTCACTTAAGTTTGTTAGTGACTTTGGGCTATTTGTATTTCATGTTTTAGTTTGGTTTAAGTAAAACCTACAATTAATTACTAAGTTATGAAGAGAGGGAAAGAGAAGAGGACTTCTCTTTCCTTCCCTAATCCTTAAGTAATTTCTAAGGTAAGTTCACATTTTAGTTTTATTTAGGTGAATGGTTTAATTACAACCTTTAGTTAATGCTAAGTTTATATCAACTCTAAACAAACCTATCAAAAAAAATGGCATTTTAAGGTTAAGAAAAATGAATCAAAATTCACATAACATACATTACTTCAATTCTTTCCCAACATATATAACATGCATATGGATGGAACCTAAGCATATCTATACGTGTAAATGAAGATAGTTAACACACTTTATGATGCATGCTAAGTAATTCATTTAAGAAAATTTAGAAGATTTGGATGCATGAATTTTCTTAAATAGAAAATGGTTTTCTTTCTCCAAAATTTCACATACATGCATGAAAGTAGGAAAAGCATAAGTGAGCACAATGCCATTATTAACGAGAGCTGTAAGGTACAATACCTACTTAAGGATACTTAAAGCCTCGCAACCTCAGGGTTGTCCATACTAATATACCACTTTCCTTAAGTACTAACATGCATATAAAAGAAATAAAGTGAAAAAGAATATGCAAAAGTTGTTAATGGTTTTATTTTAGTTTATGCAATTTATTCATGCAAGTGTAGGAAATCCTTTTAAGTGAGAGCATAAGAATGAATCAGGTTTAGAATTAAGTATTGGGTTCTTTTCAAATGAACCTTACATCTTACTAACCCATATTCAAAATTATGCTAACATAAGAAAGGAAGGAAAGGCTACACTAAACAAGTTATATAATTCATCACATGCAACCTAATAATTAATATATAAACAACACACTTTTAAATTTGATGTTTTATTTATAGATTTTGAAAATACTTTAGATTTAGTAGTGATAATAGCCACTCATATTTTACTTTAGCCAACACATGCACATTTGACATAAAGTAAACAATTTCATTTTAAAAGTTTGAAAACATGAAATCATGAATGCATAAGTCACATGGAATACAATTTAACATGTTGGGAAAGATCAAAATCAATGTAATTACATGAAAAAACTCACTTTACTTAATTCCTAAAGATATTCTTAAAGAATAAGAAAACTTAGAATAAATTAAAGTGAATTCCAAAAATGATTTTTGTTTGTTTGAAGTTTGTTGTTCCTAACCCATTCCCATATGTGTTTTGTATTTTAATTTAATTTTTAGATAATTAAATCCATTTTTAAGTGTTGATTAGGTTAAGGTATGCATTAAGTTATTTAATTAACCCTTACCTACACCACCTTAGGAAAATTAACTTAGGTAATTATGAACCAATGAGATGATATAAAACCCACATGGTATGTAAATTTGCAATGCGCTTAGTAATGAAAAGGCCTAATGCAATTTGACTCATAATTAAAAGTGAATTAAGATAAGGGGTTTTAGCTTAAGTACTTTTAAAACACCCCTTCACACTTATGAAAGGGGGTTTAATTTCCTTAATTAGACTTATGCTATTGAACACCTAAGTATCTTCTCATTAGATAGATTAATTAAGTTATAGAGATTTTTAGAATTTTTGAAAATTATTTAAATGTGTAATTAATGAATTAACCCTTAATTAAAAAGGAGATTAAGAAAAGAAAAGGGGGTTTTGGGAATAGCTTAGGGAATATACCCCAAAATTATTCCCTAAAACCCCTATTCACTGGATCTAACTTTAATACAACTTAAACATAGGGAAAAATGAACTAATTACATCTTAATTACCCTTAATTACATGAAGGGGTAATTAGAGAATGAGCTAGCAATTTCTCTAATTAAGGCCTTAATAAATCTCAACAAAATTAGGAGAGGTAGAGGTAATCCCCTAAAATGAACCCTAAAAATTTGAGATCCATTGGTGACTTAATTAGAAAGTAATTAGCTAATTAACATTCCTAAAGAAACCCAAATTCAGAGAAAAAGGGAAATCAAAATACATTGAAAATATTTTTAGAAAATTCTAGATGGAATTCTCTATCCAAGGCATTTATGAGGATTTTTCTATGAGGATTTATGATTTTTATAAGCTATAGGGATTAATTATGAATTTTAGTTAAATAACTAATCCCCATTTAATCCCTACCCATGATGCGACATGTGTTGGCGGCGGTCAGCACGCTTTACATGCGTTGGCGTCATGTGCCATTACTTAAGTTGTTAAATTAGGAGAGGCGGTGGCAGCACACATGTTTTTACCCTTAGTTGTCTGATCAAAGATTGGATGGCTGAGGATACACCCATGGTTTTAAAAAGGAGATTAAATTCTAAAATGTGAGAAATAATCTCATCCGTCCATCTAAAAATGCATGGATGGATGGCTTAGATAGGCTGAGTTCTTCCCTAAGGAGGAATGTGAGCCGTTCACAATCCATGGGGAGATCCGAGCCCGATCATTCATGGATTCAAATAAGACTCAGCCTACACCATCTAAAGGACCAAAGCGTCCAATCCAATGACTAAGATCCTATGTGATTAAAATCCACTTCACAAAAGACCAACACCTCTTAGCCTAAGTGGTCAGAAATACACTAACCTCACTGGAGGTGATCACCGATGCTCGATTCCCTTGGAGAAGCTTCATCAGGTTGAGAAGAAGCCTTGCTGAAGTTTAGAGCACTTGAGATGGAGTGGATCTTCCTATGGGTCACCTCCTCCTATGCTTGAGTTCAGCTTTGATCCAATTCAATCCTCCCTTGCCTTTAGAACTTGGGAATCAACTTAGGTGAGCTTGACTTGGTCACCTAAGTATGCTTACAAAAGGAATTGGGCTAAGATCAAGTGTGGGAGACGTTGGCAATTCCATTGGCTTCCCCTATTTTTATTGTTTGAAAATCGAGAAATGGGAGAATGGAATGAGCTCTAGAATCCTTGGGGGAGCTTTGTGATGTTTGCTAATGCTTCCTAGTCCCAATCGAGTGTGAATGAGTTGTGATTTCAGTGAATTAGGGGAAATATATCTCCCCCTATGGCAATCAGACGACCAAGACTAGGCTTACCAATTTGATCCAATTGTCACTCTAGAATGGGTTGTTTGGGTGGTTAGAAATGTGCACATGGTTAGTTTGGCCAGAAGAGTGGAAGCCTAACTCCCATATGCATCCAATTGAGGTTTGGGGGGAGTTTGAATTTTCAATTTCATGCCTATGGGTCGAGTTTGGTCCATGGGACAAATGGGTTGACCCAAACCCATTGGGTTGGGTGCACCACTCATCACTAGGTCCCCTTGAGGTTTTAGGAGAGCCTCAAGTGTTTGTGATGAGTGCATGACCAAAATACCCATGGGCTAGGCCAAAATTTGTTCTATGACCTAGGGGTATAATAATTATTTTATTATTTTTCAATTTGATTATGTTTGGTATGTTGAGAAAATAGGTTGGGCTAAGTTTCAATGGATTTGGAATCCATTTGATATGGTTTGGCTCATGTTGACCCATTTAGGTCAAATGGGTCAACTTGGGTCAAGTTGACCAATAGGTCACATTGGGTCAAACCAATGGTTGGGTCAAGTTCATATGATCATTTGAAATATTTTAGTGCCTTTTATTTAGTTCAATTTGGTATAGATTAGGTTTTGGCTCATATGACTCATTTAGGTCAAATGGGTCATGTTGACCTACTTGACCCATTTGACCTATTTGGGTTAGGTCAAGGGTAGGTTTAGGTTTGGTTAGTCATATGAGGTGGATTGATATATTTGTTTCCAATCAATTTGAGTTAGGTTCAATTTTGGCTCAACATGAGTCCTTTAGGTCATATTGGGTTTAAGGTCAATTGGGCTAGGTTGGGTCTAGTTGGCCAATTGAGGCTTTGGTTAAGTTTGACAAGTGATTTGGGATGGACTTGACCCATTGGTTTCAATCAATTTGACTTAGATCAAGTTTTGACACATTTTGACCCTTTTTGTCAAAATGGGCCAACTTGGGTCAAGTGGGCCAATTAGGCTAAGTTAGGCTCAAAGGTTAACTTGGTCAAGTTCAAATATAGGTCATGAGTGAACTTGGATCGAAGGTTTCAATTAATTTAGCCTATGGTGGATTTTGGCTATGTAAAGTTTTATTTTAGGTTAAGTGCTGACTTGGTCAACCCTTAGGTTTGACTTGGTTTAACCCAAATTGATTGATTGATCATCCCATGATGATTGTTGATCAAAATGAGAGGGGTATATGAGTTTGGTTCAATCCAATTTGGTTAGGATCAAAAGTTGGTTGATAAGGGTACTTTAGGTCACTTTGGGTCAAGTGAGCCTAAGTGGGTCAAATGGCTTCGTCAAAGCTTGATTTGGAGTTGATTGATATTGTATATGGACTTATGATTGAAATATAAATCCATTTACAAGTGATTTGAAGTCAAATGGATTTTGATCCATTTGAAAATTTCATATTCAAAGGAAGAATATGAAGGAGTTTCGGGTTTGATTTTTGATTTAGGTTTTGATTGAAGGATTGAGATTTGAATTTTTATATGAGCTCATGATTGTAGGATTGATTGAACCAAGAGAGAAAAATCAAGAGTTTGGCTTGATTTGAATTGATTTTGGCTAAGTTCAAGATTTTAGCTTGAAAGGCTTTGATTTGATTTTGATTGGATTTGAGTTTGATATTTGTTGTGGGTTTTGATTGTTTAAAGTTATATTTCATTTATATATGTGAACATAATTGAGAATATAAATTGATCAAGAGAAAATTTCAAGAATTTGAAAGAGTTTAATCATGATTTAGGGTTAAATCCATTAAGGGAATTTAAAGGATTTAATTGAATTTTTAATTTGAAATTTAATTTTTTGAGTTGTATTTGATTGATTTATATTTATATTTCATTTATATATGAGAACATAAATGAGAATACAAATATATTTTGAGAAAATCCTATGAGTTTGAAGTGGTTTGATCAAAGTTTAGGTTAAATCCATTAATGAAAAATTAAGGGATTTAAAGGATTTTTAAGCATTTTTAATTTGGAATTTAATTTTTTACTTTGGATTTAATTGAGTAATATTTATATTTCATTTATATATGAGAATATAAATGAGGATATAAACCGATTTTGAGAAAATCCCAAGGATTTGAATAGGTTTGATCAATGTTTGGAGTTGATTTTGGCTAAGTCCTTTAATGCAAAATTAAAGGAATTTAGGAAAATTTTATGAATTATTTTGAAATTTTGAATTTGATTTGATGGGTTTGAATTTATATTTCATTTATATATGTGAATATAATTGAGAATATAAATGGATCATGAGAAAATCTCAAAGGTTTGTATAGGCTTGAATCATGATTTTGGCTAAGTCCTTAAGAAAAGGGTTAAGGACTTAAGAAAATTTGACCTAGGAATTTTGATGGATTTTTGATCATGGGTTTCAATCTTGAATTTCAATCAAGAATTTAAATCATGGAATTGAATCATGGAATTGATTTGAGTTTGAGAAAATCAAATAGAATTGATTTGGAGTTTGACTTCAAAGAACGAAAGTGAGGAATGACTTAAGCTAAAGGGTCGGAGATTTTCCTAACACCCATAAGGCATGACCTATTCCTATGGCTAACTTTTCTAAGTCTTCTAGGGCTTGGGGAGAGTGTCCACCTAATCAATAAGTGTGTATTAAGACTAAGGAACTCTTAAATTCTAAGAGAAGTCCTAAGCCTAAGATAGAGGTGTTGAGAGCTCATTCTAAAAATGAGGTCAACTGTTAACATGAGCCAAATCATATCAAATCAATTCAAAATTCATTGAAACTTATCCCAACCAATTTTTTAATCACACAAAACATATTCAAACTAAAATCAAAGCCAAATGACCATTTTACCCCTAGGTCAAAAGGTAATTCTTGGCTAAATTCATTTAGAATTTGGTCAAATCCATTTTATGGTCACTTGTCACCCTCTTAGTGGACCAAGTGGACACTAGTGAGTATGGTGCACATAACCCAATGGGTTTGGGTCAGCCAAACCCAAACCAATGGCCAAACTGACCACCCACTTAGAAATTGAACACATGGGATCCATCCTCCACTCAATTAAGCACATGGAAACTTCTCCACTACCTTCCTCTGCCAAAACCAAACCATGTGCAAGCTAAAATAATCTAACAAACCCGTTGCATCTGATCAATTGATCCAAAATGGAAGGATGGCTTGCAGCTATCTGATCCATCTAGGGGGAGATATACTCCCCCTAATTTCACTTTATTCACAAACTCTCACACTTTATTGAAGCTAGGGAACTCAGAGCAAGCATCCCCAAGCTTCCCCAAGCCTCATAGAGCCATTTGGGAATTCTCCATTCTCAATTTTCTCAAGCCAAAAAAAGGGGAGCTCCATTGGAATTTCCATCTCACTCAATACCTAATATCAAGCCAATTGCTCTTGCAAGAACCCTCAGGGGACTCAATCAAGTTGATCCAAAGCATTACCTAAGTTCTCAAGGCATGGGAGAGGGGACTTTGATCAAATTCACTAGCTATTGAAGCCCACCTTGGTCAATAAGAAGATCCACTTCATCTTAAAGCTTGAAACCTTCAACATGGCTTCGTCTCCACTAGAAAAAGCTACTTCGATGGTTGGGAGCGCTAGTGATAGCCTCCGGTGAGGTATGCCTTCAAACCAAGCCTAGAATAGGAAATGCTTGGTCCTTTATGAAGAGAATTTTTATCATAAGTGAAATAGACTGTTAGATCTTCATCCCCTTGCATGATGATGATGAGAGTTGAGTTTGAGGTCAATCCGAGCTCAATCAAACTTGGATCTCGCCCTAAAGAGTGGACGGATGCCCTCTCCTGTAGGAAAACTTAGTGATAAATCATGGACCATCCATCCACTCATTTTGGATGGACAGTCATGATCAAGCCGCATAGGATCCCCTGATTTATCCCTTAAGAACCACGAGTTTGATCATCACCATCCTGTCTCTGATCAGACGGTCGAGGAGAAATTACGTAGCACCACCGCTAACGTGACATTGGATATGACTACTTAAATAGCAAATCTCATCATGCCACATGGAAAGTGCACGCCGCATCAGTAGTGCACGTGGCCCCTACGGGATTAACCATTTAATTGGCCTATTTAATTAGATTTTAATTACTGAATCTTCAAATATTCATAATTAAATGTAGAAAAATCAGAAAAATACAAAATAAGCTGCATTATGAAGACAATTTAAAGGGAAATAATCTAAAATTAAATTCAATTGATTTTGAAAAGTGATATTTCTTGAATTTGGGTTTTATTAGGAATGTAATTATGTTAACTACTCTATACTTATCCCACTGATTAATTCCTAACTTCTCATGTGCATTTAGTGGGATGACCTCTACCTCCCATGATTTTTGTGGAACTTATTGATGGTTTAATTAGGGGAATTGATTAATTCATTCTTAATTACCCTCTTAATCAATTAAGTGATTAATTTACTGATTAAATAGTGGTAAATTAATTAATTAAGTTTGCTAATTACCTTAGAATAGTGAATGGACTTAGGGAATGAGATTTGGAGTCTTCTGCCAAATCTCTTCTCCTAAGTTCATTCAATTGGATAAAAATCTAATTAAGGTGCAAATTAATTAAAAGATTTAATTAGTTTGTTAAATGGCTTAATTAATAAAAATTTATAAATCAAATCAATATGAACTTAATCATTTCCTTCTTAGGTAGATTGCTTAGGTGGTCAATAACCTAAGTAGCTTAAGGAAATCATACATAACCCATATATGTGGGAAGGGTTATGAAAGTACTTAAATTATAACCTTTAACTTAATTATCCATTAATTATGAGCCAAATGCATTATGCCCTCTGGAAGAATTTTATATGTTTTGAATTTCTAAAGAATATGATATATACTTCCATCTTCACTCTATGCGAGATAAAATGAGGATGGAAATATACATTTTTTTTACGTAATTTTGACACCACGTAGATTCATAGATGTTCTTATTAACGATGATCAGGTATTCATAGATGTTCTTATTAACGATGATCAGGTACAACATTGAGGAGAGGAGTACTATCTTGAAAGATAGAGGTCACCACCCTACAATGGACCTAATCACCTCAACAAGGACTCCTAAGGAAAATGGATCTGCATGTGTACCAGAGATTCTTCCCCTACTTTACATGAAAAAGTATAATAGGATTTATTTTAAACTGGGTTTGTTAAGTTCCCTACAGAGGCAAGCCCCCATTGTTAAATATATCATAAGGAATGAGATTCGTTAGGAATACTCTCGATTAAGGTAAATGATCATTGTCTCCAAAGATTTCAATAGGTAGGACTATCAATCGATTAGTTTATTTTGGAAGATCAAATAGGATTGTTCAAAGAGACGGAGTTATTATTGAAGCCAAAGGAAGATAAGTAGGAGATGCCCATGATGCTAGGAAACCTAACGAGCATCTCAAACTATCCTATAGTTGGGCTTTATATATTTGAAATTAATTTAATCATTTGAGTAGAATTTTTTTTAGAAGTTTATAACTTATGATTCCATAACACAAAATTAAAGAAATGCCTAAGAGGTGAGGATTTAAGCTTATGGCCCATGGAAGGGAGAAGCAACCTCAGAACCTAAATCTATAGAGCTTTGGCGAGGGACAAAAGTGCAAACTAAATTTAAGGTGAAATGGGTATTTGGTTTGCCTCCATAAGAGAAGACAAATCACCCGACTACTTGGACTTACAACCGCCTAGGGGTGGCCACCATCTAACTCCTCCTATAGTTTTAAATTTATGTAAGCAAGTCATATGCTTTATGCAAGATAGCTAGGCTATTATTTATTTAGAAAAAGATTAAGTCCTTAAACTCACTCCCTAAAGAGACTAGATTATGTAAGGGTCAAATAACTTAAATTTAATGCAATTTATATTACATTTTATTTTCATTTTTCGATAATCATTTTGACTCAGGCTAATAATATGCCTAATGGATGAGAAATGAGATTATTGGCCAAAATCAGCGAGAAGGGAGGAGGTGTGTTTCCACCATGGCTCTCAAAGGTCAAGCTAAGTTCTCTGGAAAATGCAAAATACCTCCAATCAAGAGTGAAAATAATATGCATTTGTGCATGATGTTACAAAAGAAATACTCATCAAGCTAAGGAATTACTAATTCTTTTATCTTGATTTTTAGCCTAAGCTTTAGGTGAGGTTATAAGTTCTTTATTTATAAATATGAATTGCTAAATTTAGTAGAAGATTTATTTTTCCCTAAGAGGCTAATCCACATCCAGGCCATACATTAAGCAAGGAAGAAACTGGGAAAAAGATGCCATCTTAATGCACAAGCTAAACAAATCATCAATCAATTTATAAAGCTAACACAAAAGAATAAGATGCCATTTGTGGTCGGGTACCACCGCACAAACCCGACAAACAAATTGGTAGATCTTTATACAATGTGATTACAAATGAATTAAGTACAATTAAGCAAGGAACTCATTATTTTTTGGGGTGGGGGGGGGTCTTCAAGCTTCATTTCTTCATTCTTCTTTTCTTCTTTCTTCTTTTCTTCTTTCTTCTTTAATTATTTCTTTTAGATGGTTGGAAGTTAGTTGCTCCAAAGGCTTCAGTTGATATATAAGATGAGATCTTATTACCAATGCTCATCCTAATACTCATAATAATCATTCCAAAATCCTAATTATAAAAATTACATGAAAAGAAAAAGTAAATCTAGCTAGCACCTATAAAATAGAGATTAACTAAACTAACCACACAAATATCAAGAATGTATATTGGACTTATCACCCCAACACATGGGTGAATAAGTCCACCTGACCTATTAGATTATGCTTAGGGGTACAAGCCCTGCACAACAAAAATATTTATATTTTTATTTATTACAGAGCCCCTTAAGCACAATTCCCTATAGAAAATAATACAACAACAACAACAACAATAACAATAAGCCTTAATCCCACTAGGTGGGGTCGGCTACATGAATCCTTCATCTCCATTGTGTCCTATTATGTGTCAAATTCTCATTTAAATCAAGCATACTAAGATCATTTTTTGTACATCTTAACCAAGTATTTTTAGGTCTACCTCTAGCTTTCTTACCATAAGGCAAATCTAATGAATCTACTCTCCTATGTCATTGGACGGACGCCATGTGGCCAAACCATCTAAGGTGACTCTCCCTAATCTTATCTACCACTGGAGCTACTCCAAATTTTTTTTTTTGAATATACTCATTTTGCATTCTATCTCTAAGAGTAAAGCCACTCATCCACCTAAGCATCCTCATCTCTGTTATACTTAACTTAGTCTTATGCTTCTCTTTTATTGGCCAACATTCTGCACTATAAGTCATTACAGGTCTTACAACCATCTTATAAAATTTTCCCTTAAGTTTAAGTGGAACTTTTCTGTCACATAATAGGCCAGATGCATACCTCCACTTCAACCATCCAACTTGAATTCTACTAATAACATCTCCATCTATTTCACCATCATTTTGAAAAATAGAGCCTAAATATCTAAAATGCTCACTCTTATTAATGACTTGTTCACCTAATGTCACAACACTACCACTAGAACTTCTACAATTAAAATTACACTCCATATATTCAATTTTAGATCTACTTAAATGAAAACCTTTAGACTTTAGAGTTGACCTCCATAATTCAAGTTTATGTTGGACTCCCTCTCTAGTCTTATCAACAAGAAGAATGTCATTAGCAAAAAGCATACACCAAGGTACATCTTCTTGTAAATGCCTAGTAAGAACATCCATAACTAAAGTAAAAAGATAAGGGCTTAAAGATGATCCTTGATGTAATCCAACTGAAATAGGAAAATATTTTGTCAATCCTCCTTGTGTTTGGACACAAGTAACAACTCTAGTATACATATCCTTAATGACTTGAATATAACCAATGTTAACTCCTTTATGTTCTAGAAATCTCCAAAGAACATCTCTTGAAACTTTATCATAAGCTTTCTCTAAATCAATAAATATCATATGTAGATCCTCCTTACTTTCTCTATGCTTCTCCATGAAACCCTTAACAAATGTATAACATCCATAGTAGATCTACGCATGAAACCAAAATTGTGAAAACTTCATCACATCATAACCTATGCTCAATTACTCTCTCCCATAATTTTAATGTATGGCACATTAACTTAATCTATAATTTGCACACTCTTGTGCATCACCTTTATTCTTAAATATAGAAACCAACAAACTCTTTCTCCATTCATCTGACATCTTTTTAGTCTTTAAAATGACATTAATAAGATTGGTAAGCTAAGAAATTCCTTGATCTCCTAAACATTTCCACACTTCTATTAGAATATTATTCAGTCCTACTACTTTTTCACATTTCATTTTCTTTAAAGCTTCACTAACTTCAGATTTACTAATATGACGATAAAAATGAAATTCTCTATTTTTGTTTATGGTATTAAGGTTACTAAAATCAATCGATTTCAGATCCTTCATTGAAAAGTTTATCAAAATACCTCATCTATTTATTTTAATATCCTTTTCTAAAAAAAGCATTTTATTATTTTCATCCTTAATACACCTCACTTGAACTATGCCTTTACTTCTCCTATCACTTTGGTTGGCTAACTTATACATACATCTTTCACCTTCTTTGGTATCTAATCTATTATATAAATCACTAAAAGTTAATTTTTTCCCATCATATACTACTTTCTTAGAATCTCTACAGGCCACTTTATATCTTTCCCAATTCTTTGAGTTTTTACATATAAACCAAGTTTTATAACAATACTTCTTATTTTATCTTTTCTTGCAGACACCACCAACTATTCTTATTAAAAGAAGCTTTTCTTTTGATTCTCCAACATCTTTAGAACTTGCTTAATTTCACTTGCTATTTTTCCCACATAATAGCTTCCTCATGAACATCCCAAATTCTAATCTCTTATAGCTTGCTCTAATAATATTTTATTTATGTTCTTTAAGTGTCCCCATCTAATTCTAGGACAATAATTTGGTTTATTTTTCTCTTATAACCTTTCATCTTAAAATCTAAAACTAACAATCGATGTTGGTACTTAGATTTTCACTTAGAATGACCTTACAATTTTACAATCTAAATGATCTATTTTTCTTATCAGAAAATAATCAATCTGTGTTTTACTAGATCCATTTTTATATGTAATAATATGTTCATCTCTTTTCTTAAATAAAGTGTTAGCAACTACAAAATCATAAGCTAAAGCAAAATCTAATATAGTTTTACCTTCTTCATTAGTCACTCCAAATCCATAACCACCATGAATACTTTTAAAATCTTCTACCACTCTACCAACATGTCTATTTAAATTTCCTCCAATAAATACTTTTTTTCAAGAGGTATCTTTTGTATTAATTCCTCTAATTCATTCCAAAAATTTTCTTTTGTACTAACCTCCAAACTTACTTGAGGATCATAGATACTTATAACATTGATAATCTTAGTATCAATAATAATCTTTGAAGCTATAATTCTATCTCCACATCTATTAATATTTATAACATTATCCTTCAAACTTTTATCTATAATCACACCTATATCATTTCCAGTTCAACTTTTACCTGGATATCAAAGTTTAAAACCTAAACTATCAATCTTCTTAGCCTTCTCCTCAACCCATTTAGTTTCTTGAACACATAAAATATTTATCTTTCTATGAACCATAATATCTATTAATTTCATTAATTGAAGAGTACCTATATTCCAAGATCATAACCTAATTCTAGTTTCATGGACTAACTTCTTTGCCCGCATCCATCCATAATGTAGAACCCTTGCTTTTAATACACACTGGCACCGAAGCGTTCTAGCACATTTTTCACTGTATTCAAGCCATACAATGTGTCACTTCCAGGGGATGCCCTAGCATTAACACAATGATTTAAAGGATTCAAGTCATGATTATTTCGACAAGTTTTATGCTGGCTGTAGACTACCTAATGCAACCCTTCACTTTTCACATCCCTACAGAAAATAATGATTAAAATAAATCATCCTATCATTCATTCTATGCACATACATCCTAATCATCCAGACTAAAACATATATCACAAAACAAGTAAACATCAAACCATGCACCGCCCTAACCTAAAGCTAGAAGTGGTAACTTAGACTAATGTGTGTACTTTAGAGGTTTGTGTGGTATGCTTAGCTATGACTTTAAGTTAAAATTTTCTAAGTGTGGAGAATGTTCAACTTAGAGGAGGGTTTCATTCAAATGGTTTAGTTATTTTGGGTTGATTTTATTTTATGTTTTGATTGGGTTGAAGTGAATCCTACAATTAATTTCTAAGTTATGAAGAGAGGGAAAGGGAAGAGAACTTCTCTTTCCTTCCCTAATATAAGTAATTTCTAAAGTGGATTCATGTTTTAGTTTTATTTAGTGAATATTTTATTATATGCTTTAATTAATCCTAAGTTTAGATAAACTCTAAACAAACCTATTCAAAAAGAAAGGCATTTCAAGATTAAATAAAATTAACTCATATTCATAAAATATACATCTCTTCATTTCTTTCCCAACATGTATAACATGCATATGAATGAGTCCTAAACATATATATACCTATAAATGGGAATGTTTAGCACACTTTATAATGCATGCTAAGTAGTTTATTTAAGAAAATTTGAATGTTTATGATGCATGATTTTCATTAAGTAGCAAAGTGGTTTCTTATCCAATTTTCACATGCACATATGAATGTATGAAAGACATAAGTGAGTACGATGCCCTTGTTAACCAGAGGTGAAGGTACAATACCTACTTAGGGCTACTTAAAGCCTCATAATCCTGGGATTGTCTAGACTAATATACTACTTTTCTTAAATACAAGCATGTGTACAAAAGAAATGAATGGAAAAGAAAGAATGCAAAAGTTTGTATGTGTTTAATTTTGGTTTCTTATGCAATTTATATATGTAAGTGTAGGGGTCCTTCTTAAATCATAGCATAGGAATGAATATGAAATGGAATTAGGCAAGAACTATGTTCTTTTTAAATAAACTATATACTTTACCAAATCCTATTCAAAACTATACCAAAAGAGAGGAGAAGGAAAACTACACTAAGCACAACCTTATATTTTACTCACATGCAAGCTTATAAGTAAGATATAAGTTACACACTTTCAATTTTAGTAATTGATTCATATATTTTGAAAAATAATTTGGATTTAATAGTGATAATAGGCACTCATATTCTTACTTTAGCCAAAACATGTAATTTGACATAAAGGAAACATTTTTATTTTGAATTTGATTTTTGAAAAGCATGAATGTATGAAATCATATGACACGCATATTTAGCATGTTGGGAAAGAACTAAAGTAGTGAAAGCATGTAAACATATTTACCTTAATTAATTCCTAAAGGCAATCTTATGAATTAACAAAGCTTAAAGTGAATCAAAGTTCGTTTAATGTAATTTTTATTTGACCTTGAGTTTTATTTAATTTGGAAAATGTGAATTAAGTTTGCTGTTCCTGACCCATTCCCATATGTGTTTGATATTTTTGTTCAATTTTTAGATTATTAGATTCAGTTTATATTTTGTTTAGGTTAAGGTATGAATTAAGCATATTAATTACCCCTTACCTACACCACCTTAGCATAGTTAATCAAATAATTATGAGCCAATGCGATGACATAAAATCTCACAAAAAATTTAAATTTGTAATGCACCTAGGAAGAAAAGGGTCTAATTCAATTTGGCTCATGATTAATGATTAATTAAGCTAAGGGATTTAACATAAGTAATTTTAAAACACCCCTCACACATATGAGTTGAATTTTGTTAATTGTACTTAGGCTCTTGAACACCTAAGCATCTACCCCAGGTAGATTAATTGAGTTCTAGAGAGTTTTAGCATTTTATGAAATTAATTAAGAGGTAATTAGTGAATTAACCCTTTAATTAAGAGAGGATTAAGGAAGAAAAGGGGGTTTAAGGAATAACTTAGGGTAAATACCCCAAAATTATTTCCTAAACCTCTTATTCACTGAAACAGATCTTAATCAACTTCAACAAAATATTAAATGACTATTAAAACCCTTAATTAACCTTAATTACATTAAGGGGATAATTAGGAAATGAATTAGCAATTTTCTCAATTAAGCCACCAATAAATCCCAAGAAAATTAGGAGAGGCAGAAGTCATACCCCAAAATGTACTCAAGAAGTTTGGGAATAATTACTGGATTAATTAAAAGGTAATTAAGAAATTTATGCTCCCAATAAAACTCATAACCAGAGAAAGACACTATTCAAAATCAATTAAAATTATCTTTATAAAATTCAAGATCAAAATATCTATCTAATGCAATTTATTTCATATTTTTTTAATTTTCTGTGTTGAGTTATGAATTTTAGAAGTTTAGGTAATTAATTAGAGTTATTTAAATCCCTAATTAAATCCTTAATTGTATGGTGTCATGCGTACAACTGACATGACACGCACTTTACATGTGGCACACTCTGATTGGTAATTTAAAGTATCACATCATAATGGTATACACGCTTTCCCCGCCGTCATCAAGGATTGATGGTCGAGATGAAAGCGCGATCGAGAATTAAAAACAAATATATAACATGTTTTAATATCAGCTGTCCATCCAAAATGCATGGATGGATGGCTAGAGATCCTTCCCTGATTTCCTCTATGAACAATGGAGGTCATCCATGTTCTAGGGGATGATCTGAGCTCGATTGAGCTCAGATTGATCCCAAATTTTACCCACACCATCAACGGGCATAGAAGATTACATCCAATGGTCAAGATCCTATGAGAACAAAACTCCACACCACATTAAGTTTAATGATCAGAAAATGGCTAACCTCATCAAAGATGATCATCGGCCCTCGATTCCCTTAAAGAAGCTTCATCTAGTTGAGATGAAGCTTTGCTGAAAGTTTAAGGGCTGAGGTTGAGTGGATCTTCCTATGAGTCACCTCCTCCTTAGCTTGAGCTTGAATTTGATCAAATTGGATCTTCTTTTACTTTAAGAACATGGAAGAGAGCTTGGCTAAGCTCGATTAGGCTCACTGATGGAGTGTGCAAAGGGAATTGCATTGATTTTAAGTATGGAGTGAATTATCTTTTCAATGGACCTCCCTTATTTTCAAACTCTGAAAACTGAGAAATCAATCTTTTAAATATACTCTAGGAAGCTTAGGATTACTTGCAAATGGCTCCTATGACTCCCTCTTACTCAATTAACTATGGCTCTCTTAGAATTGAAATGAATTAGGGGGAGTATATCTCCCCCTTTGGAAATCAGATGACCGAGCATAAGCTTTCTATTTTGTTCCAATTGCCTTGATTCAAAGGGTTTGTTAGGCTCTTAGGACTATCCTTGAGTTTGATTTGGTCAGAGGAGTGGGAATATGAACTCCCCATGTGCTCAAAATAAGTGGAGGCATGATTCCCATGTGACCATTTCAAAAGGAGTGGTTAATTTGGCCATTGGGTCAAGTTGGGCTGACCCAAACCCATTGTGTTGAGTGCACCACCCTCCCTAGTGTTCACTTGATATATTAGGAGAGTATCAAGTAGGTATGAAGAGGATTTGACCAAATTTGAGTGGAATTAGACAACGTTTAATCTATGGCCAAGGGATAAAATGGTCATTTGGCTAATTTTTGAATTTGGGTATGTTTGGTATGTTGAGAAAATAGGTTTGGCCAAGTTTCATTGGATTTGGAGTTCATTTGGTATGGTTTGTTTCTTGTGGACCCATTTAGGTCAAAATGGGTCAACTTGTGTCAAGTTGACCAAGTGGTCAAATTGGGTCAAACTAAGGGTTGGGTCTAGTTCATATAACCATTTGAAATATTTTGGTGGCTTTGGTTTGATTCAATTTGGCTTAGGTTTGAATTTGATTTATATGACTTCATTTAGGTCAAATGGGTCAAGTTGACCAATTTGACCTGCTGACATTTGAGCTGGGTAGTGGTTTGGTTAGTCATATGAAGTGGATTGATATCTATGTTTCTAATCAATTTTGGTTAGGTTTGAATTTGGCTCAATATGATCCTTTAGGTCAAGTTGGGTTCAAGATCAATTGGGTTAGGTTAGGTCTAGTTGGCCAATTGAGGTTTTGTTCAAGTTCAATAAGTGATTTAGAATGAACTTGGCCCATTGGTTTCAATAAATTTGGTCTATGGTGGATTTTGGCTATGTTGAGTTTCATTTTGGCTAAGTGTTGACTTGGTCAACCCTTAGGTTTGACTTGGTTTGACCCAATTTGAGTGATTGATCATCTCATGATGATTGCATGATCAGGCTTATTTAGGTGGGCTTAGTTCAATCCAATTTGGTTAGGATTAGAATTTGGCTCATAAGGATACTTTAAGTCACTTTGGGTCAAGTGAGCCTAAGTGGGTCAAATGGCTTGGTCAAAGCCTGATTTGAGTTTGATTGTACTCACATATGGACTTATGATTGAAATATAAATCCATTTGCAATTGGTTTGAAGTCAAATGGGTTTTGATTCATTTGACAATTTCAAGCTCAAAAGGTGAACATGAAATGAATTTTTGGCTTGATTTTTGAATTGAGTTTTGATTTAGAGATTAAATTTTGTATTTATATTTGGATTCATGATTGAAGGATTGATTGATTCATAAAGAAACATCAAGAGTTTGGATTGATTTGAAGTTGATTTGGCTAAGTTCAAGATTTTGACTTGAAAGGCTTTGGTTGGATTTTGATTGAATTTGAGTTTAATTTTTGGAGTTGATTTTGGTTATTTGAATTTATATTTTATTTATATTATGAATATAAATGAGAATATAAATGGGTTATGAGAAAATGTTTTGAGTTTGAAGTGATTTGAACATGATCTAGGCTAAGTCCTTAAGAGAAAATCGAAGTGACTTAGGAAAGATTTTTGAATTTGGATTTGAATTTTGGGTTTATTTTGATTGATTTAAATTTATATTTTTTTATATATGTAAATATAAATGAGAATATAAATGATTTATGAGAAAATTTCATGAATTTGAACTGATTTAACAGTGATTTAGGCTAAGTCCTTAAGAGGGGATTAAAAGCCTTAAGAAGGATTTTGAATTAGGAATTTAAATTTTGGATTTGATTTGACTGATTTGAATTTCTATTTCATTTATATATATGAATATAAATGAGAATAAAATGATTTATGAGAAAATTTCATGAATTTTAATTGATTGATTTAGGCTAAGTCCATGAAGGGAAATCAAAGGACCTATCTAAGATTTGGAATTTGGATTTTCAACTTGGAATTTGATTTGATTGATTTGAATTTATATTTCATTTATATATGTGAATATAAATGAGAATATAACTAGGTTATAGGAAAAATTCATGAATTTGAGTTGATTTGAAGATAATTTAGGCTAATTCCTTAAGAGGGAATTAAAGACTTAAGAAGGATTTTGAACTTGGAATGTCAATCATGGGTTTAAATCATGTAGCATTGGTTTGAGTTTGGAGAAAATCAATTAGGCTAGAATTGATTTAGGTTTGATGTTGATTTGATTTGGAGCTTGACTTGAAGGAAGGAAGTAAGGAATGTGGTTCAAGCTATAGGGTAGGAAAATTTTCCTAGCACCCCTAAGGCATAACCTATTCCTATGGCTAACTCTTCTAAGCCTCTAGGGTTAGGTTGAGTGTCCACCTAATCACTAGATGTGTCTTAAGACTAAGGATCTCTTAAGGTCTAAGAGGAGTCCTATGTCTACGATGGAAGGGTTGAGAACTCATTCTAAAAATGAGGTCAATAAAGGGAGCGCAATAGGTGTGGTGTGACTGATAAGGAACACCACACGTATTGGTGTTGACCGCAACGATCAACAACACCGAATGATCATAAGCACTAACAGAGATGATCTACTCCTAAACCCAAGGTGTAGAAGGAATCTAGAACTTAGTGCAATGTGACTCTACTTATGTCAAGGACATAAGTGAGGGAAAGAGGGATCCGCTAGGGATAGAGTGAACCTTCCACTAGGGAAGTAGGTTCAAATCATCCACAAGGGGATGAGAGATTTGATTTGATTTGAGTCTTGTTGGGGATAACTTTAATTTATTTAATTAAGTCCCACTGGGGAAGAGGGTTGAATTTGTTTCAGTTTTTAGATTTGGATTTTGAGATGATCCGAATTGGTTTGCGATGGACTGCACTGAGTAGGAGCCATGACTGGGTAGACCTAACTTAGATTTACCAATCCAAATGGGTAGTCTACTAAACACATAGTAGGATTAGCTAACCAAAGGCATGCCTTTTGGTATGCACCAGCTGTACTAGGAAGAAAGCATAATAGACTTACATACTCGAAAGTAGGGACCAGTTGCTAGGGTAATCTATTGAAAAGGTAACAGATTAAACCAATATGAGGCCGACTAATGAGTGATTGCCGCTGGGGGACTTAGATCAACTCATAGATAATTAAGATTAATTTTATTTTTAGATTTATTTTGATGGATTCTGTTGGTTTGCAATGGATCATGCTGAGAAGGAGCTTATATCAGCCTAGACCTATCTCAGATTTACTGATCCAAAGGGTGTAACTTCCCGGCTGATGGGAGAACTATCCAACCAAAGGAGTGCCTTTCAGTTTACAATGATCAATTGAAGGGAAGAAAGCTCAGGGACTTACATCTTCCCCTATGAAAGACCACTGTGGTGATCAATTTCTTTGAGCAACAAATCAAACATGACCTAAGGTTATCGTTAGTTTGCGACAATCATGCTAAAAAGAATGCATCATAATCTTACATCTTCCAAAGCATAATGACTGCCGAGGTAACCTACTTGTGGCAAAATAGATTGAACCTAACCTAAGGGAGACTACAGAGTGAGTGCCGACCCGGGGACTTTCCTCAACTCAGGTAGTCAGGCAATTCCTATAGGGAGTTTTGCTGACACTATCCTAAAGATAGGATGCCTGGTTAGGAAAAGGGGCCCTTTGGGGGCTTGAATTCATAATCCACAAGCGAATATATTTTATTTGTTTTGTTTAGTTTATTTATCATGGACCCTATTAGTTTGCGAGGGATCAAACTGAGAAGGGGCTTATATCAGCTGAGACTTATCTCAAATTTACTAAACCAAGGGAGAATCTACACATCTGTTGAACAAATTCTCCAACCACAAGGGTGGCTACTAGGAAAGGGGAAATGTCCAATCCAAAAGTAACCTAGGTAGTGTCTAAATGGGGTCGCAAAGGATGTGATCCAAATAGAGTGCCCGCAGGGGATGGGGCCACTAAAGACTTAATCCAAAACCCTTGAGAAGTTGACATGGCTAGTCATATATCAAAATAGGTATTCGGTGGCCAACTCAAGGAGAAAGCGAGGGGACTCACTTTTTCCAAGAGTTGTGTATCCACCGGGTGAGTCACTGTTAGTATAACGAATATCAACCAACCTAAGGTAACCATCAGTTTATAATAATTAGCCTAGGAAGAAAACTTGGGGACCCACATTCTCCTATAGCAGAACTAGTTGTTGGGATAGTCTATGTTTGGCTCGACAGGTGCTATCCGACCGAGGGTGACTACTGAGTGAATGCCATTAGGGGACTTACATTGACTCGAAAGTAGTCAAGAGGAAAGGAGCCTCTGGGGGACTTATCCTTACCCTTAATTATACTTGACCTAGTTCAATCATGATGATTAATTTAAGAAGAAAGCACAGGGACTCACACCTTCTTAAATGAAATAAATATGAGGTAGCCTACTGGCTACGCAGTGAAGTCTACCATACTAACAAGGCACTCGTTAGTTTGCAACAACCATGTTAGGAAGAAAGTGCAGGGACTCACATCTTCTAAATATGTGACCACTGGGGTGACATACTAGCGAGGTAGCATGTAGACCCAACCTTGAGCAGCTAATGAGTGAGTGCCACAGGGGGCTTGCTCCCACATCAAAATAGCTCGAGATAAAAGATTTGTGTTTATTTTCATGCATGTGTTAAAAGAAATATGACACCTTTTGGGGGACTATTATACCTACCTAAAACACGCTAGGGGATTTTGATGAAGTGGTGCCACGGTTGGAAAATGGGATTTCCCACTAAGAAAGGACACCGCTTGGGTTTTCTTACACCTAAATTAGTTGTGCTAATAAAAATAGGATGCCTCTCGAGTTCTCTTACCTATTCTAATATCACTGAGAGATTGTGTTTGGATTATGAAAGAGGGATAGGATGCCACTGGGGGACTCTTACCCTTACCTTAGACACGTCACGATAGATTCGCAAGATAAGCAAACAACACTTTGAAAGAAGAGAAAATTTTGATGAAATGGAATAGAATTTTTGTTGATTGATAGAATTATTTTCAAACATGATTTATTTCATGGGTAATATTTTCTTAGATATAGCCCATTAATTAGAAGCATCGAGTGTTCCCCTTTACAATCAATGAGTTGATAAGATCCTCCTTGGTAGGCCTTCTTTTTGACATAGGGGCCTTCCCAAGTGGGTTCAAACTTGCCTCCCATATTTTAACGGACAATAATTGGTCTCCTTAGGACTAAAACAAGTTCTTTTACTCAGAAAGACCTAGGGCGAACCAACTTGTTGTGAGCTTGAATCATTTTATCCTTATACAACTCAATGTTCTGGCACACACATAGGCGACTCTCCTCCAAACCTTCGAGCTCTTCTAACTACAATTTTGCATTATGCTCTATCGTGAACTTGCTACCCAATGCTATCCTTAGTGACAGGAGTTGAACTTTCTTAAGGTAGAATGACTTCAAACCCATACACTAAGTAAAACTGGGTAGACTGAGTTGGAGTTCGGTATGTGGTGCGGTAGGCCCATAGGGCTTCAACTAGCAGCTCATTCCACTGTCACTTATTGTCATCAAGAGTTTTATTCAATATCTGGATGAGAGTTTTGTTGAATGCTTCTGTTATGTCATTTGCTCTGGGTAGTAGATGGTGGAGTATCTCTAATCTATACCGTGTCTTCTGGAAAAGCTGTTGATCTTGGTGCTTTTGAATGTAGTACCATTATCGAATATAATTCGTTGAGGCACCCCAAACTTATATATGATATGGTTCCTAAAAAATTGAAGCACATGCTGAGCTGTGACCTCTCTGGTGGAATTCCCTCCACCAACTTGGAAAAGTAGTCGGTGGCAGTTAAGATGAACCGATGCCCCTTGGAAGAACAAGGATTGATCAAACCTACAATGTTAGTACCCCAACACTCGATTAGCCATGAGGCCAATGTATGGTGTAGAATGTTGGGTGGTTGGTGAAGGATCACACCGTGCACGTGAAAATGATGGCATCTCCTAGCTACATCCATGTAGTTTGTAATCATCGAAGGCTAGTAGTATCCTAGTATCTTGATCTTCATCTTCATCTTCAGACTGGATTGATGTGCTATACATAGACCTGATTGTACCTCAATTACAATGCCATGAACTTCATGTTTGTCTAAACAACATAACCCTATTTGGTCAAAGGACCAATGCTTTAGGGAGCCATCAACGAGAGCATGGGAAAGAGCTCTCTGTTTCACCTGATGGGCTTGTGACTTTTATTGAGGTAGTTTCCTGGTGTTCAAATAGACTATGAATGGTTGCCTCCAATCCAAATCCTTGTCTTTATAGGAAACTGTAACCTCCCCTTCAACAGAAAGTCTCTCAATGAGTTCAGCATTAATAAGAGATAGGACTTGTCTATTTTGGATCCTTATTGAAATGTACTCATCTTTCAGACATGTCAATTCTTTGGCAAGTTTGGCCAAAGCATCTACTACTGCATTCTCTGCTCTAGTAACCTTGTAGATGGTGACTTTAGGAAATTGGGCCAACAAATTCATGGTATACTCGTGGTAATCACAAAGCTTGGGTTTGAGAACCTTATAGGACCCGACAATCTGATTGATGATCAACTGAGAATCCCCAAAGATATTGATGCTCTTAACACTGATAGTGATGGATAACTCCAGACCAAAAATTAAAGCCTCATACTCGACTTCATTATTAGTGTAGGGGTTGAAAAGATAGTATGAGAATCTCATCACATCATAGTTTGGAGTTAAGAGAACTATTTCTACCCTTGCCTTTTCTGGAAGAGTAGATCGTGGTGCTTTCCCTTTATGAAAAGAAGCTGCACCATCAAAAATACATCTCCCATCAGTGATTGTCAACCCCTTTAAGTACATGATTTATTCATTAGGGAGATAATCACTAAGCGGAGAATTAGTAGGAAGTGGGTGCTGCTAAGAAATCCACTAGTGCCTGCCCTTTTTACCACACAGAGGGGTACAAATGTGATATCAAACTATGAGAGAATCATGGATCATCATGCAAACATCCGAATAGCATTGGCTGTGTCATGAGATACTACAGTTGATTTGTTTTGGAGATCAAGTTTACCTTATGAGAAAGCATATAATGCCATAGCTTTTGATAAGCAAAGATCAAAGCCAGGCAATATTTCTCAATAGGTGGATAGTTTTCTTAAGCAGAAATTAGATGATGACTAAGATAGTAGAGCACATTCTCCTTCCCTTCATCATTGGCTTTGGCCAACAGAGCACCGAGAGAGTCGTCTAATGCAATAGTGTAGAGGATGAGTGGCCTGCCCGGGATAATGGCTATTAGAATTGGCAGCTTCACCAAATACTACTTGATGTCTTCAAAGGCATGCTTGTCATCCCACTTGAACTTAGCATCCTTTTTAACAAGTACTGAAAATGGCTTGCATCTCTCCGATAGGTTGGAGATAAAGCATCTTAGACACACCAACCATCCTTGGAAGGATCTAAGTTGAGTTAAACACTTAGGAGGTGGCATTTTAAAGATAGCTTTGATCTTTTCTGGATGTATTTCTATTCCTCAATTTCAGACAATAAACCAAAAGAATTTTCTTGAAGCTACTCTGAATGCACACTTCAGGGGATTCATTTTGAGGTTATATTATCTTAACCATTTAAAAACTACTCTCAAGTCAAAGAGATGATTTTCTTTTTCTATGCTCTTGAATGCTAGATCATCAATGTAGCACTCAACCCAATGATGAATGAGTTCATTGAAGGTTTGAGTCAAGGCCCGTTGGTATGTAGCATCAGTATTTTTAAGGTCGAAAGGCATGACCCTATAACAGAAGATTTTGATCGGGGTTCAGAAAGCAGTATTTCTTTCATCTTTAGGAGACATCTTGATTTGGTTATAGCCAGATGACCCATCCATGAAAGAAAACACTGCTTGAGATGAGGCAATATTCACCATTAATTCTAGTAAAGGAAGAGGAAACTCATCCTTAGGACATGCCTTATTTAAGTCCCTAAAATTGATGCAAATACGAATTTTGCCATTTTTCTTCTTAATCGGGGCGACACTGGCTAACCAGGTAGAATATTTTTCTTCCTTGATGAAGCCAGCATCAATCAATTTATTGACATCAAAAATGACCTGTTGTTCAATTTCTAATCACATACATCTAGGAGCTTGCTTAATAGGGGTAGTGTTAGGTTCTATTGCTAGTTGGTGGACTATTATGTCAGGAGATAATATGAGCATCTCTTCATAACTCCATGCAAAGTAGCCTTTAAACTCAGTTAATAGTCTAACTAAGCCATTGATTTCTTCTTCATTCAGCAATGAACTGACGTATGTTGGGTGTGGATTTTCATCTATCCCGAGGTTGATTTCTTTAAGCTTGTCAATTGTTGAATGAATCTCCTCTTCAAATTCTGGTGGTGCATCTTTGATTTAGAGATCATCTGGATCATCTGAGGTTTCTAAACACACATTCTCATAAGACTTGGTGTTGTGTGAAAAGAACCTATCAGACTCTAAATGATTGGTAATAACTAAGTAGTAGTCATCATTATCAACTAGACCCACTATACCGAATCTTAGTCCTACTCTTGACTGTGCTTCCTTGCCTGTATTATTCCACAGCTTTTCAAAGTACTCTAACCTGTGCCTGGACCATGTATGAGGATCTAAATCTTTCTGTATAAGATTATGAACATAAGGCGAGTCAAAGTCAAATGGTAATTTAATTAATTCTTTAAATGTATCCTCTTCAAGTTCTACATCAACTTCAAGACTTGAGGATGATGATCCCAAAAAGAATCTCTTTGGCTTCATATCACTTGAAGACTTAGGGTCTTCTTTAACTACTAAACTTTCAACTTTTTGAGATGAAAGTGAAGTTAGAGCTAAGGTTTCTAACTACTGCCTAATTGTCTCATATAAACCTAATTCGAATACTTTGCTTTGTAGAGGCCAGTCTATATGCGGATTGAAAGTCACCTCCAATGAAACCGAGAGGGGTTGGCTGGTATACTAATCACATTAGACTCATCCTCTAAGCTGGATTCCAAGTCTATGTGAATTTGTACACAATGAACTGACCTCATTGGTGATGGCCAACTAGGAGTCTTCCACCTCTAAAAGCGCCTCTCTTTTTTACTGTCTCACGGTGGAGGTTGAGTCATCCTACCCACATGTCCATTTGATGGATTGAGCTATGGGTGGAATGTGATATGCAGATCTATTTCTTTCTCAATTCTTCTTTCTTGTTCACTTGGATTTTTATTTTTCTTTTCTTTTTCTTTTGCCTTTTGTTTTTCTTCATTTTCTTTTTCTTTTAATTTTGAGTCTTGTCCAAGTTCTCAAGAAAGGGTGTTTTGAGGAAGATAGTAGGTCGCATCTTTATAAATCTCAATCTCTCTAACTAAAAATGGCTTTTCATCCCCATTAACACGGTATTCAATCCCATCTTTCTTGAACTTGATGCACTGATGGAGGGAGGATGGGATTATCTTGTTTTGATGTATCCAAAGCCTATCGAGCAAACTAGTGAATGAAGTATTCAAATCAATGATGTAAAACTTGGCTTCAGTCTTCCAATCACCTATCTCCAAGGGTAACATAATGGAACCTAAAGCCCACTCACCTTGTTCATTGAATCCTCTTAACATCATCCAATTTCCTCAGAGTGTGGAGATGAAGACCCTCAAATAGAAAAGGGTCATTAGACTCATAATGTTGACTGATGCACCTAGATCAATAAGAACTCACGGAAAGTCAATGCATGTCAATATGGAGAGAGCGATTATGCTCCAAGTCCCCCAAAAGGAGATCTTCATCGGTGAAGGTGATCCCCTGAGCTTCTTTTGTGTAATGTGCCTCCTTACATATAGCGGTCATCTAAGCTAAGCATATCTCAGGATCAGGGAAAGCTTTGATTAATGATTACCTCATCTCTTTGGATAAGATAAGGGCATCGTATATGCTTAGCTTAGATGAAAACTTTGTTACATGAGAGAGGACATTATAGTCCACCTTGGGCATGCATGTGGAGCTTCTTGATCCTCTATACTAATGAATTATTTTCCTCTATCTTGAGGTGCTGCCCTAGGAGATAGAACCTTGCTACTACGGAGGTTGACTTCAGTGATCTCTTGTGGCAGCATAATGGAAGGTTCTACCTACACATGAGGCTCACCTACAGCTTCTCCTATGGGACCCTCAAAAATCAGAAGATTATAAGTCTATCTAAAGAGGTGAACCCATAGTATTCCGAGTAGGAAAGTCCAACTTTGAATCAGAAAGAGGAAGATCAGAATTATTATAGTTATTTTAACTTGAAGATTTATCATTAGGAATAGAAGTAGAAAACCCATCAGAAGTAACGCATATGTAATTGAAGCTAGCTTTATTCTTCAATTTCTTGGATTTGATAGGTGGTACAAAGTAGAAATTAAGAAAATTAAGTCAGGTAAGGGATTTGATGCCCTTATCCGTCGATACAAGAGTTCTACTAGTAGAAGAAGAAGAACTTACTGAAGTGGAGGAAGTCATCGATGTGGTAATTACAATGGTAGACTGGAGGCTAGACTCGACCGGTGGTTGCACTACTGGCTATCCCGGGCTGACACATGCTGCTACTGAACTTCACCTTTTCCTAAGTTGGCACTGGCAACTTGCAAACCTTTCTTGATGTTTTAGGTTTGAGCTGACTCAGGCACCTACAAGAAAACTTTCTTGATCTTGTGGATGATATTTTTTGAGGTTTTGGATAAAGAAATATCCCAACCTTCTTTGGTTTTGGAAGGATCACAAGTATCCCCAGGGATTACCCTAATGGAACTGGATGGTTATTCCATAAGGTATTCCATTGGGATAACTACAACATCGATCTTGAAACTATGTTCAAGCCAGTCCTTAAATATGAAGCAATCCTCTTAAACATGACCTAGCATACGGTAGTAGAGGCAAAAGTTAGGATCATGGATTTTGCCCAGTTCCTCCAGTCTCCTAGGCTCGGGTAGATGAAAATCAAAGTTCTTGAAGAGATTCTTAAAGATCTTTCTGATTACCTCCCACTTAAATGAATAAGGTTTGTTAAGATTATCTAAAAGAGTAGGTGGACCATAGCTACTTGGTGGTATATATCTTCTTTCTCTTAATATGGTATTTGAGGTAGTGGTGTTGGTAGTGGGGAGGATGTAGTGCCTTGGATGGTAAATGAGGTGGAAGCGAAGGCTACTAAGGTTGTGGTCTCTCAGACTAATTTCTAGCTGGTTGCTTCCCCTTATCTGCAGTGCCACTGTTCCCGGCTTCTTCTCACAGACCTTCTATGATTTTTCTTTGGGAAACTGGTCTTGAAAAGGAAATTGTTTGGCCTCTCCTTATATACTATCCACCTTGTTGATTAGCTTCTCAATTGTTTTGATAGTGAAGCCCTTTAGCATGAAGGTGACCAGGCCATGGATATTCTTTAGAAGAATCTCAATGGCACACTGCTCAGACAGCTGTGGATCATAATTTCATACTCAGGTTATGCCATCTGAGAATATAGTCAATAAGGGACTTACCTAGGTGTTGTTGTGCTACTACGAGATCACCAACAGTAACCCTTTACTAAGCTCCAGTAAACCTCTTGATAAAGAGTTGCTCCAACTCAGCAAATATCTTCACTGAATCATTGAGAAGTTTAACATACCAAAAGCTATCCCTGCTAGGTTACTAATGATGAGGTAGAATAGCAAAGCATCGCTACCACCGGCATTGCAATAACTGGCCCTGAACTGTGCAATATGCTGCCTTGGATTTCCACTACCATCAAAGCTCTTGAAGGAAGGTGGCACAAAAACTTTGAGATATTGGATTGCATCAATATCATCTGGGTAGGATCTACCCTTTGGAACTGATGATCCTCCCTAGGCTTGAGCTCTTTCACTTGCTGCTCAATAATGGATCTGATGTCTTTCTCCTGTATGGAGGCACTTTCCACTACCTTCCTATACATGCTAGTGCTACCTTGCTCAACAGAAAGTAAGGTCTTGGTTGGGTACAAGACATGCATTAACTCTGGCTGACTAATATCAGTTGTAGTAGGATGAATTGTTAGGGCTTGTTTCTGAAGTACTGAGGCTGCTACTAACAAATCCTCAAGCTACCTCGCCATCTTATCTATTTGTTCATCTTTATACTTTAAATGATATCGTAGGTGTTGGGCTGATTGGGCTATGACTTCCTGATCAAACTCATCACCTTCCATGGCCTGCTGCTCCTTGAGGAGGGATCTCTTGGTATCCACCATGCAGACCCCAGCTGAGTCTCCCAACAAATCATCTTCATTAGGATCAAAGTTGATCTTCTCCTCATTAGACCAGTTATACCCCATAATTTTCTTCTTCTCTACAAGATAATGTGCTACTATCTCCTCAAAAGAATAATAAATTTGAATGAGCACAAAAGATTTTGGCTAATCGGTGTGATCACTGTCATGTACTGAGAGGCACCGGACCTTGCCTCTTGCTGGAAAATCAATCCTATGAGGACTATATCCACTAGAAGAGACACACTCTTGACTTCCATTGACTCTAAAAGGGGTGACACTTCTAGGGGGTTCTACTATCATTGGTGCAACTAGGCTATCATCTGATCCCTCTGTAATAGTTTCCACTATCTCCATGTCCTGTTGAGCTGGTGGTGTTGGTGAAGGTATGACCACTATGCTTCAGGGTCTCCATTCCCTCTACACCACTACTAGGGCAGAAGGTCGAGCGAGAGAGCTCGACCTCACCACAGTAGGCATTGTAGATGGAATAGGATCCCTCGGCCATAGCTGGGTCACCAACAGGGTATGCTTCTCCTTGGATATGGCCTTCATGGCTTTCGGTGGAACTGGAGATGTTGTGACGTGAACATGTGATGGCGGACATGGGGTAGTGGCGGTGTAGTGGACACCGAATCTCTTGGGATAGGAACCCTCTTGCTATGATGGGTCATCCTTGTAAGTAAAATGTTATCTGTATGATTGACACGGGTAATGCGTCGATTAGAGAAATCAATGAGTGTGGAGGCCGCTGACTTGTGGCTGAACTCTGCCTCTCCCTACTGGTGATATGAATAGATGTGTGGGCTTCTCTAGCCCTCTCCTGTCAAATATGCTTCCCCACACCGTGGGGGATGATAGATCTCAAATAAAATTGAGCTCCATACTGGAATGTCAGTAGCTCACATAAAAGCGTGGAGGCGCATGACCTCTTGCTCTGACTAATTGGAGGCTGGTGCAGAACCACTATTGGAGGTGAAGTATAGATCTCCTAGAATCCTCTCTATTAGACCCAGAGAGAGGATGAAATGGGTTCTGACTAGCGAGGGAAAAGCAGAAACTCCTCAACTGGTATGCCTCCATCTCCCTAGAAATCTTGGTATGGTATCGCTTAATCATGCGATTTTTATTCCTCCTCAGTGTCCTAATAGGGTGAGTGGAGTAAGAGCTAGACCCATACTCAAAAGTAGGGGAGGAAATTCGTGGATCAGGGGAGATTTACCCTTAGAGGGTGCTGATGAGTGGGTAGTATCCCTCACTGGGACAACACGGGAAACCACGGGGCGCGCAGGCGCTGTCACTATCACTTGTACTACTAAAATAGATGGGACTACCACTACTTTCCTTTTTAATGAGGGGATGTCAAAATCCATTGGTAACTCAATCTGAATGATCGACTTCTACCCAGCCACCACAGTCCTATCGATAGTTGTGAGAGGAGTGCCCTCACAGGTGATCTTCACCCCCTTCAAAACCTCTACCAAAATGGATAAGGTGGGTATGATCAGCTTGGGTGAGATTGGCCTAATCCAAGGCCAAGTCCATGCCAAAGGGGAAAGTGAACATAAACTTCTGTGAACTTGCCATTTATAATCAACTGAGAAATTGAAGAACTGAACTGTAGCTGTAACTGTGACTAATGCTGAGAATCTACAATATTTGAAACAAGCTTGGATCATATTTCTATTTTGTTGATTTCTATATTTGAATTTTAAATTTGAACCCACATCCAACATCTTGGAAGTGTTAAGTGGGGTTCAAATGGATTTAGAGAAGATTTAGAGATTTGATTGAAAAGAAGAATTTTTGAATATGAATCTAACTTCAACAAATTTGGGTATGTTGAAAAGTGGATTCAAATATTTTTAGAAAGATGTTTCCATAGGTTTATGTTAGAAATTATATTTTGATTTGAGGACCCTTTCCTTTAACAAATTTAGGTATGTTAAAGTAAGGGTCAATTGGTTTTGTTTTTGATTTGATGTTTTGGAATTGATTTAATTAGCAAATTTGGGTATGCTAAGTGAGTAGTTTGAAAATAATTGTTTCTTTTTTTGGATTGTTGTTGATTTTAAAAATTGGAATTCCCATTTGGCAAATTTATATATGCTAAGTGAAGAACCCAAGTATGTTTTATTTTTGAAAGATTTTTGAAAATAGGATTCTTAACAAATTTGAGTATGCTAAGAAAATCCTAAAGTGTTTCATTGTTTTGAATATTTTGATTTTTGCAAAACTAGGATCCTTAGAAAATTTGGGCATGCTAAGGAAATCCTAATGTGTTTCCTTTTGGTTTTGATTTTTTTTGATTGAAAAGTAGAATCCTTAGTAAATTTAAGTATGCTAAGGGAATCCTAATGTGTTTCCTTTTTGGTTTTGATTTATTTATGATTGAAAGTGGAGACTTTACTTTAGCAAATATGGTATGCTAAAGATGAAGTTCCACTTAATTTTGAGAAATAGAAATTTCACTTAGCAAATTTAAGTATGCTAAATGAAATTCCAAAAGATATGTTCAAAGTTTTTTGTGTTTTGGTATTATTTTGAAAATGGAAGCTTCATTTTAGCAAATTTGGTATGCTAAAGAGTGAAGTTCAAAAAAGTGGTTTATTGGAAATTTTTGTGAAGTGAAAATTTCATTTAGTAAATTTAAGTATGCCAAATCGAATTCCAAAGGTGTTTCAAATTTTTTTTTTGGATTTTGAGAAGGGGATACTTCATTTTAGCAAATGGGGTATGCTAAATTAAAATTCTAAATATGTTTTGAAAAATTTTGTTTTTCAAATTTGGAGACTTTACTTAGCAAATTTGAGTGTGCTAAATGAAGTTCCAAGTGTGTTTTGAATTTTGAAAATATGATTGTTAAATTTTGATTTCGAAAAGGAGATGATCATATGTGCTTTTGAAAAAATTAGTTTTGTTTGAAAATGAAACTTCCATTCAATAGGTGTGGGTATATTGAATGGAAAAGGTTCATATGTGCATTTTTTTGAAAATTTTATTTTTTTGATTTTGTTTGAAAATGAGACCTCCGCCCAATAAATATGGGTATATTGAATGGAGATGTTTAATATGTGCTTTTTGGAAATATGAAAACCCCAACCTAACACATGTGGAATGTGTTAGCTAGAAGTTCAAAGTTATGATTTTGCTTGAAGAGGTAATGCCCATTCAACACATTAAGATGTATTGAATGGAAAAAGCCCATCTCCAAATTTTAAGTTTTCGAAAATATGATTATTGGAATTTTATTTTTGTAAAGATGATCTTACATATAAAAATCATAAAGATTATTAGATGAAGATGATTTAGGAAAATTATGTGCAAAATATTTTATTAAGTGTATCTTGTTTTTAAAAGAGTGCTTTTTGAAAAGCATGATTTTTGATAAGGATTTATTTTATCTTTATTATTTTAGAATGAACCTTTCCTTATCATAGAAATGATAATGAGGAAGTCTTTAAATGTTTTCTATTTATTTAGATTTTTTATTTTTTTACCCATTGGAGAACCCAATAGGGGTTTTAAGACCAACACGGGGTGAGATCCTAAAATCTAAAGATGTTGGCTAGCTTAACTTAAGAATTGAATAAGCTAAGTGCTAACGGAATGAAAGATATTCTTGGATTCATACCAATGTACAAACCCACTATCGATACTTGGAAACAGTAATCATTTACCAAAGATGGAGAGAGGAACCATCCCCAGGGAAGTCGCCAGAAAAATTTATAGTGAAATTTTATATGTTTTGAATTTCTAAAGAATAAGATATATACTTTCATCTTCACTCTATGCAGGATAAAATAAGGATGAAAATATACATATTTTCATTTTATGCAATTTTGACACCACATAGATCCACAAATATTCTTATTGAGGGTGATCAGGTACAAAATTGAGGAGAGGTATACTATCTTGAAAGATAGAAGTCACCACCCTACAATGGACCTAATCACCTCAACAAGGACTCCTAAGGACAATGGGTGCATGTGCAGATTCTTCTCTACTTTACATGGAAAAGTAAAGTAGGGTTTATTTTAAATCGGGGATTAAATTTCCTGGGGCAAGCCCCAGTTATCATCTAAGGAATGAGATTCCTTAGGAATACTCTCGATTAAGGTAATTGATCGTTGTCTCCAAAGATTTCAATAGGTAGGACTATTAATTGATTAGTTTATTTTGGAAGATCAAATGGTATTGATCAAAGAGAGGGTGTTATTATTAAAGCCAAAGGAAGATAATTAGGAGATGCCCATGATGCTAGGAAACCTAACGAGCATCTCAAACTATCCTATAGTTGGGCTTTATAATTTTGAAATTGATTTAATAATTTGAGTTGACTTTTTGTTAGAAGTTTAGGACTTATGATTCCACAACACAAGATTAAGGAAATGCCTAAGAGGTGAGGATTTAAGCTTATGGCCCATGGAAGGGAGAAGCAACTTTAGAACCTAAATCTAGGAAACTTTGGCGAGGGCCAAAAGCGTAACCTAAATCTAAGGAGAAAATGAGTATTTGGTTTGCCTCCATAAGAGAGGACAAACCACCCAACTACTTGGACTTATAACCACCTGGGGATAGCTTCCATCTAATTTCTCCTACGGTTTTAAATTCATGTAGGTAAGTCATATGCTTTATGCAAGATAGCTAGGCTGTTATTTATTTAGAAGGATACTAAGTCCTTAAACTCACTCCCTAAAGAGACTAGATAAGAGTATGCTTCAAATGACCTAAATCTAATGCAACTCATATTACATTTTATTTTCATTTTTCGATAATCATTTTGACTCAAGCTAATAGGATTAATATGTCTAATGCACAAGAAATGAGATTATTGGCAAAAATTAGTGAGAAGGGAGGAGGTGTGTTTCAACCATGGTTCTCAAAGGTCCATCCAAGTTTCTTTGGCAAATGTGGAAGCCCTTCAATCAAGAGTGAAAAAAATATGCATTTGTGCATGATATTACAAAATAAATACTCATCCAGCTAAGGTATTGCTAATTCTTTTATCTTGGTTTCTTGCCTAAGTTTTAGGTGAGGTTGTGAGTTCTTTATTTGTAATTTTGAATTGTTAAATTTGGTAGAAGATTTATTTTTCCCTAAGAGCCTAATCCAATTCCAGGCCATACATCAAGCAAGGAAGAAACTAGGAAAAAGATGTCATCTTAATGCACAAGCTAAACAAATGGTTGGAAGGTGGTTCTTCAAGCTTTATTTCTTCATTCTTCTTTTCTTCTTTCTTCTTTTCTTCTTTCTTTTAGATGGTTGGAAGGTGGTTGCTCCAAAGGCTTCAGATGGTACATAAGATGAGATCTTATGACCAACGCTCATCATAATCCCCATAAAAATCATTCCAAAGTCCTAATTAGAAAAATTATATGAAAAGGAAAAGTAAATCTAGCTAACACCTGCAAAATAGAGATTAGCTAAACAAACCAAACAAATCCCAAGCATGTATATTGGACTTATCACCCCACACATGGGTGACTAAGTCCACCTATCCTATTGGATTATGATTATGGGTACAAGCACTTGCACAACAAAAGCATTTACATTTTTATTTATTATAGCGCCCCTTAAGCACAATCCCCTGCAAAAAATAATGATTAGACTAAATCATCCTATCATTCATTCTACGCACATACATCCTAATCATCGAGACTAAAACATATATCACAAAACAAAAGTAAATATCAAACCATGCACCGCCCTAACCTAAAGCTAGAAGTGGTGACTTAGTCTAATGTGTGTGCCTTGGAGGTATGTGTGGTATGCTTACCTATGGCTTTAAGTTAGAATTTCCTAAGTGTGAAGAATGTTCAAATAAGAGGATGGTTTCATTCAAATGGTTTAGTTGTTTTGGTTTGATTTTATTTTATGTTTTGATTGGGTTCAAGTGAATCCTAAAATTAATTACTAAGTTATAAAGAGAGGGAAAGAGAAGAGAAGTTCTCTTTCCTTCCCTAAACTAAGTAATTTCTAAAGTTGATTCATGTTTTAGTTTTATTTAGTAAAAGTTTTATTATATGCTTTAATTAATTCTAACTTTATATGAATCTAAACAAACTTATTCAAAAAGAAAAGCATTTTAATATTAAGTAAAATGAACTCATATTCACAAAATACATCACTTCATTTCATTCCCAACATGTATAACATGCATATGAATGAGTCCTAAACATATATATGCATACAAATGGGAATGTTTAGCACACTTTATAATGCATGCTAAGTAGTTCATTTAAGAAAATTTGAATGTTTATGATGCATGATTTTCATTAAGTAGAAAAGGGGTTTCTTATCCAATTTTCACATGCACATATGAATGTATGAAAGGCATAAGTGAGTATGACACCATTGTTAACCAAGGGTGTAAGGTACAAGACCTACTTAGGGCTACTTAAAGCCTCACAACCCCGGGGTTATCCAAACTAATATACCACTTTCCTTAAATATAAGAATGTGTACAAAAGAAATGAATGTAAAAGAAAGAATGCAAAAGTTTGTATTTATTTTAATTTGGTTTGCTTATGCAATTTATATATGTAAGTGTAGGTGTCCTTCTTAAGTCATAGCATAGGAATGAATATGAAATGGAATCAGGAAATAATTATGTTCTTTTCAAATGATCTATATGCTTTGCCAACCCTATTCAAAACCAAACCAAAAGGGAGGAGAAGGAGAACTACACTAAGCACATCCTTATATTTTACTCACATGCAAGCTTATAAGTAAGATATAAGTTACACACTTTCAGTTTTAGTAATTGATTCAAATATTTTGAAAAAATAATTTGGATTTAATAGTGATAATAGCCCATCATATTCTTACTTTAGCCAAAACATGCAATTTGACATAAAGGAAACATTTTCATTTTAAATTTGATTTTTTAAAAGCTTGAATTTATGAAATCATACGACACACATATTTAGCATGTTTCGAAATAACTAAAGTAATGAAAACATGTAAACACATTCACCTTAGTTAATTCCTAAAGGCAATCTTATGAATTAAGAAAGCTTAAAGTGAGTCAAAGTTTGTTTAATGTAATTTTTATTTGATCTTGAGTTTGATTTAATTTGGAAAATGTGAATTGAGTTTGCTATTCCTAACCCATTCCATATGTGGTTGATATTTTTGTTCAATTTTAAGATGATTAGATTTATTTTATATTTTGATTAGGTTAAGGTATGAATTAATTTGTTAATTACCCCTTACCTGCACCACCTTAACATAGTTAATCAAATAATTATGAGCCAATGAGATGACATAAAACCTTACAAGGAATTTAAATTTGCAATGCACCTAGGAAGAAAAGGACCTAATGCAATTTGGCTCATGATTATTGATTAATTAAGCTATTGGGTTTAACTTAAGTAATTTCAAAATACCCCTCACACATATGAGTTGAATTTTGATTTCCTTAATTATACTTAGGCTCTTGAACACTTAAGCATCTACCCCAGGTAGATTAATTGAGTTCTAGAAAGTTTTAGGATTTTAAGAAATTAATTAAGAGGGTAATTTGGTAATTAACCCATTAATTACGAGAAGATTAAGGAAGAAAAGAGGATTTAAGGAATAGCTTAGGGAAAATGCCCCCAAAATTATTTACTAAACCTCCTATTCACTGAAACAGACCTTAATCAACTTCAACAAAGGATAAAACCACTAATCAAACCCTTAATTAACCTTAATTAATTTAATTAGAAATGAATTAGCATTTCCCAATTAAACCACCAATAAATCCCAAGAAAATTGGGAGGAGTGAAGTCATACCTCAAAATGTACTCAAGAAGTTTGGAAATAATTAGTGGATTAATTAAACGATAATTAACAAATTAATATTCCTAACAAAACCCATAATCAGAGTAAGACACTATTTAAAATCAATTAAAATTAATTTTATAAAATTTTAGATAAAATTATATATCTATTATAATTTATTTCATATTTTTTGATTTTTCTATGTTGAGATATGAATTTTAGAAGTTTAGGTTATTAATTATAATTATTTAAATGCTTAATCCTACGACGCCATGCATATAGCTAACATGACATGCACTTTATATGCGGCATGCTCTGATTGGTAATTTAAAACATCATTGTAGCAGCATGCTTTGCTCACGCTCCCAGATCAAGGATCAAGGAAGATTAAATCCATGTATCAGAGGATTAAAAATAAATATATAGTATGTTTTAATCTCGACTATCCATTCTAAACATATGGATGGATGGCCAGAGATTCTTCCCTGATCTCTTCTGTGAACAATAAAGGTTGTCCATGTTCTAGGGCATGATTTGAGCTCGATTGAGCTCGAATTGATCCCAAATTTTACCCACACCATCAACATGCATAGAAGACTACATCCAATGGTCAAGATACTATGGGATTATCATTTATTTCACAAAGCTCCACACCACATTGAGTTTAATGATAAAAAATGGCTAACCTCACCAGAGGTGATCATCGACACTCAATTCCCTTGGAGAAGCTTCGTCTGGTTGAGACAAAGCTTTGAGAGGCTTAGGTTGAGTTGATCTTCCTATGGGTCACCTCCTCCTTAGCTTAAGCTCAGTTTTTATCAAATTGGATCTCCCCTTGCTTTAAGAGCTTGGAAGAGAGCTTGGGAAAGCTCCATTAGGCTCACTGATGGAGTGTATAAAGGGAATTTCACTGATTTTGAGTATGGAGTGAATTGGATTTTCAATGGACCTCCCATGTTTTTAAACTCTAAAAACCAAGAAATCAAGTTTTCAAATCCTCTCTAGGAAGCTTATGATCACTTGCAAATGGCTCCTATGAATCCCTCTTATTCAATCAACTATGGCTCTATTAGAATTGAAATGAATAAGGGGGAGTATATCTCCCCCTTTGGCAATTGGACGACCGAGCATAAGCTTACCATTTTGATCTAATTACCTTGATTCAAAGGGTTTGTTAGGCTATTAGGACTATCCTTGAGATCGATTGGACAGAGGAGTGGGAATATGAACTCCCCATGTGCTCAAAATAAGTGGAGGCATGATTCCCATGTGGCCATTTCAAGGGGAGTGGTGGGTTTGTCCATTTCTTAAGTTGACGCAAACCCATTGTTTTGGGTGCACCACAGTCCCTTCATTTTTTAGGAGAGTATCAAGTAGGTATGAATAGGATTTGACCAAATTCCAAGTGGAATTGGCCAAAATTTACTCTATGGCCTAGGTGTAAAATGATCACTTGGTTGATTTTTGAATTTGGGTATGTTTGGTACACTAAGAAAATAGGTTTGGCCAATTTCATTGGATTTGGAGTTCATTTGGTATAGTTTGGCTCATGTTGACCCATTTAGGTCAAAATGGGTCAAGTTGACCAAGTGGTCAAATTGGGTCAAACCAAGGGTTAGGTCTAGTTCATATGATAATTTGAAATTTTTTGGTGGCTTTTGCTTGATTCAATTTGGTTTAGGTTTGAATTTGGTTCATATGACTTCATTTAGGTCAAATGGGTCAAGTTGACCAATTTGACCCATTTGATCTATTGGTCATGGGTAGTTTAGGTTTGGTTAGTCATATGAAGTGGATTGGTATCTTTATTTCCAATAAATTTTGGTTAAGTTTGAATTTGGCTCAATATGACCCTTTAGTCAAGGTTCAAGGTCAATTGGGCTAGGTTAGGTCTAGTTGGCCAATTGAGGCTTTGGTCAAGTTCAACAAGTGATTTAGAATGAACTTGTTGGTTTCAATCAATTTGACCTATGGTGGATTTTGGCTATATTGAGTTTCATTTTGGCTAAGTGTTGACTTGGTCAACTCTTAAGTTTGACTTGGTTTGACCCAATTTCAATGATTGATCATCTCATAATGATTGTTGATCATGATGGGAGGCTTAAGTGGGCTTAGTTCAATCCAATTTGGTTAGGATTAGAATTTGGCTCATAAGAGTGCTTTAGGTCACTTTGGGTCAAGTGAGCCTAAGTGGGTCAAATGGCTTGGCCAAAACTTGATTTGAGTTTGATTGTACTCACATATGGACTTGATTGAAATATAAATCCATTTGGAAGTGGTTTGAAGTCAAATGGGTTTCGATTCCTTTGGCAATTTCAAGTTCAAATGGTGAACAAGAAATGTATTTTTGGCTTGATTTTTGAATTGATTTTTTGTTTAGTATTTGAATTTTGTATTTATATTTGGCTTCATGATTGAAGGATTGATTGAATCATGAAGAAACATCAAGATTTTGGTTTGATTTGAAGTTGATTTGGCTAAGTTCAAGATTTTGACTTGAAAGGCTTAGGTTGAATTTTGATTGAATTTGAGTTTGATTTTTGGAGTTGGTTTTGGTTGTTTGAATTTATATTTCATTTATATATGTGAATATAAATGAGAATATAAATGGGTTTTAGAAAATTTCATGAGTTTGAAGTGATTTGAACATGATCTAGGCTACGTCCTTAAGAGAAAATCAAAGTGACTTAGGAAAGAGTTTTGAATTTGGATTTGCCATTTGGGTTTAGTTTGATTTAATTGAATTTATATTTCATTTATATATGTGAATATAAATGAGAATATAAATTATTTATGAAAAATTTTTATGAATTTTAATTGATTTAGAGATGATTTAGGCTAAGTCCTTAAGAGGGGATTAAAGGACTTAAGAAGGACTTTGAATTAGGAATTTGAATTTTGGATTTTTTTTTGATTGATTTGAGTTTATATTTCATTTATATATGTGAATATAAATGAGTTATGAGAAAATTTCATGAATTTAAATTGACTTAAAGATGATTCAGACTAAGTCCATGAAGGGAAATCAAAGGACTTAGGCAAGATTTAGAATTTGGAATTTCAACTTGGAATTTGATTTGATTGATTTAAATTTATATTTCATTTATATATGTGAATATAAATGAGGATATAAATGGGTTATGGAAAAAATTCATGAATTTGAATTGATTTGAAGATGGTTTAGGCTAAGTCCTTAAGAGGGAATTAAGGACTTAAGAAGGATTTTGAACTTGGAATTTCAATCATGGATTTCAATCATGGGTAGAAATCATGTGGCATTAATTTGAGTTTGGAGAAAATCAGTTAAGCTGAAATTGATTTAGGTTTGATGTTGATTTGATTTGGAGCTTGAATTGAAGGAAGAAAGTAAGGAATGTGGTTCAAGTATAGGATAGGCAGATTTTCCTTGCACCCCTAAGGCATGACTTATTTCTATAGCTAAATCTTCTAAGCCTCAAGGGTTAGGTTGAGTGTCCACCTAATCAGTAGATGTGTCTTAAGACTAAGGATCTCTTAAAGTCTAAGAGGAGTCCTATGTATAAAATGGAGGGGTTGAGAACTCATTCTAAAAATGAGGTCAATAAGCATTAACATCTATGGGGATTCTTAGTTGGTCATCAACCAGATTGTCCGGTCTTACAAGGTCTCAAACCTAAGCTTCATCATTACCACGAGTACACCATAAAGCTGTTGGCCCAAATCCTTGAAGTCTCCACCTACAAAGTTCCCTGAGCAGAGACCGTAGTAGCAGATGCTTTGTCCAAGCTTGCCAAAGAATTGGCATGTCTGGAAGATGAGTCCATTTTGATAAGGGTTCAAAATAGACAAGTCCTATCCCTTATTGATGCTGAACTCATCGAGAGACTTTCACTTGAAGGGGAGGTTACTATTGCTGAAAAGGGCAATGAGCTGGATTGGAGGCAATCATTCATAGATTACTTGAACACCGACAAACTACCTCAAGAGAAGTCACAAGTCCATCAGATGAAGCAGAGAGCTCTCTCTTATGCTCTCATGGATGGTACCTTGTACTGACGGTCCTTTGATCAAATATGGTTATGCTATTTGGACAAACATAAAGTCAGTAGGATCGTGACTGATACACTCAGGTCTATGCAGAGTGCACCAATCTGGTCTAAAGATGAAAGCAAAGATCAAGAGCTTAGGATACTATTGGCCTTCGATGATTACAAACTACATGAACTTGGCTTGGAGATACCACTAGTGTCAAGTAAATGGTGTAGTCCTTGCGGTGGAAAATAAAAATTATCACATGCCTTCATCTATCCCTCTTTGAGAAAGAAAGGATAAATGAAAAAAAAAATAATTTTATGCCTTTGTCGGGACACCACGTAGATCCATAGATGTTCTTATTAGAATGATCGAGTACAACATTGAGGAAATATGTACTATCTCAAAATATACAAGTCATCACACTACAATGGACCTAATAACCTCAATAAGGACTCCTAAAGACTATGGGTTTTCATATGTACTAGAGATTTTTACCCTACTTTACATGAAAAAGTAAAGCAGGATTTATTTTAAACTGGGTTCGTTAAGTTCCCTATGGAGGCAAGCCCCCATAGTTAGCTACATCCTATGGAACAGGATTCCTTAGAAATACTCTCAATTTAGGTAAATGATCATTGTCTCCAGAGATTTCAAAGATAGGACTATCAATTAATTGGTGTATTTTTAGAAGATCAAAAGGGAGGGAGTTCATTTTAGAGCCAAGGTAAGATAAGTATGAGATGTTTTTGATACTAGGAAGCTTATTAAGCCTCCCAAACTATCATATGGTTAGGATTTATATTTTTGAAGTTGAATTGATTTATTTGTTTGAGTTAAATTTTCATTAGAAATCTAGGGCTTACAATTCCTCGATATAAGGTCATGGAAAATGCCTAAGAGGTGAGGATTTATGCCTATGGCCCACAAAGGGGAAAAGCAACCTCGGATCCTTAATCTTGGGAGCTTTGGCGAGGGTTAAAGCATGTCATAAATCTAAGGCGAGAATGAGTATTTGGTTTACCTCCATAAGAGAGGATAAACCACCCGACCATTTGGACTTACAGCCGCCTAGGGGTGGCCGCCAACTAACTCCTCCTATGATTTTAAATACATGTAGGTAAGTCATATACTTTTGCAAGATAGCTAGCTTATTATTTATTTAGAAAAAAAGGCTAAGTCCTTAAACACACACTCTAAGAGACTAGATCATGTAGGGTATGATTTCATGACCTAATTCTAATGCAAACTTTACTATATTTTTCTTTTCATTTTGGAAAATCAATTTGACACAGGCTTTAGGATTCATATGCCTAATGCATGAGAAATTAGATTATGGGCCAAAATCAGCAAGATAAGGAGGTGTATTTCCACCATAGCTCTTAGAGGTTAAGCTAAGTTCTCTGGTAAAGGTGGAAGCCCTCCAATCAAGAGTGAAACAATATGCTTTTTATGCATGATGTGAGAAAAAAAATATAACATCTAGCTAAGGGGTTGCTAACTCTTTTATCTTATTTTATAGCCTAAGCTTTAGGTGAGTTTATGAGTTGTTATATTTTTCCTACTTTGAGTTGATTAATTTGGTAGAAATTTTTTTTCCCCTAAGAGCTTAATCGTCATCTAGGCCATACATCAAAGTAAGGAAGAAACAAGGAAATACATGCCATTTCTAATGCACAAGCTAAATAAATATCAAACATTTTATAAAGCAAGCGTAAAAGAATAAAAGGACTTTCATGGTCGGGCACCACCACACAAACCCGAAAACAAATATGGCCAGCCGAGCTCTACCCTTATACAACTCAGATTACAAATGAATTAATTATAATCAAGTAAGGAAATTCATGTTATGGGGGTCTTCATTCTTCTTTTCTTCTTTCTCCTTTCTTCTTTCTTCTTTTGGGTCCTTCTTTTGGATGGTTGGAATGTGGATGCTCCAAAGGGTGATATGGCTATTTAGTTTTAGGAGATATACTTACGATCCTTCAAAAACTAAAGAAGGTTGGGATACTCCTTATCTCGCACCTCTAAGAAAATTATCTCTAAAATTAAGAAACTTTTGTTGTAGGTGCTTGAGATAGCTCAAACCACCAACATCAAGGAAGGTTTACAAGTTGTTAGAGCCAACACAGGGAAAGGGGAGCTTCGGTAATAGCTAACTTTGGTAGCTTGATAGCCAAGTAAGCGCAACCATACCAGTCAGCAGTGCTTGCTACTATATCGGTGACTACCTACTAGCTCTTCTTATAGTAGACATATTGTATCGGCAGATGAGGGCATCAATTCCCTCACCCCATTTACTTTACATGATTTCTACGTAGTACATCTTACAAAATCTAAGAAATAAATAATAAAGCTAGCTTGAATTATATCTATGTCACTTTTGATGGGTTGTCTAAATCTATTCTTAATGATAACTCTTCAAGTCTAAATAATAATTATAATAACTCCCATCTTCCTCTTTTTGATTTAGAGTTGGAGCTTCCTTCTCTAAATACTATGGGTTTGCCTTTTAAGATAGACTTAGAATCATCTGATTCTAAGGGTGTCATTGGAGAAGCTGTAAGTGAGCCTGATGTGCAGGTAGAATCTTCCATTACCCTGCCACAAGAGATAACTGAAGTCAACCTCTGCAGTGGCAAGGTTCTACCTCCTAGGGTAACACCTCAAGATAGAGAAAAATAAGTCATTAGTTCAGATGATCAAGAAGCCCCTTCACTAGATGCTCCACCATTGGATATGCTTGTGGAGGATCAACCCAAGGTGGACTACAATGTCCTCTCTCGCTTAAGAAAGTTTCCATCTAAGCTAAGCATATACAATGCCCTTGTCTTATCCAAAGAGATGAGGGAATCACTAATTAATGCTCTCCTTGATCCAAAGATATGCTTAGCTCAGCTAACCGCTATTGGAGAGGAGACACATTATTCTAGAGAACCTTAGGTAATCACTTTCACAGATGAAGACCTACTTTTGGGGGACAGAGCATAACCGTCCCCTCTACCTTACAGTTCACATGGGCAGATTTAAACTAGCCAGTGATCTTATCGAACCAGGTGCATCGATGAACATTATGAGTCTAAAGATTCTTGCCTATTTGAGGATCGACATCTCCACACTTCGAGGAGATCAGATGATGTTGAGAGGATTCAATAAATAAGGTGAGAGGGTTTTAGGCTCCATAGTGTTACCTTTTGAGATAGATGAGTGGATGAATGAATCTAAGTTTTATATCATTGATTAAAATACTTCATTCACCACTTTGCTTGGCAGGCCTATGATACATTAGAATAAGATGATTCCATCCTCCCTCTATCAGTGCATCAAGTTCATAAAGGATGGGATTGAATACTATGTCAAAGGAGATGAAAAGCCACTTTCAGTCAAAGAGGTTAAGATATATGAGGATGCGACCTACTATCTTCCTCAAAACACCTTTTCTCATGAACTTGGTCAAAATTCAAATGCAAATGCAAAAATAAAAAGAAGAAAAAGAATAAGAAAAAGAAAGAAAAATAAAAATGAAAGTCCAAGTGTATAAGAAAAGAAAATTGAGGAAGAAGTGAGGCCGCATATGACATTCCACTCACAGTTCATCTCGTCATATGGACATGTGGGTAAAATGACTCGACCTCCTCTAGACAGAGGCTTAGGTAGAACAAAAGTAGCTCTAGAGATTGAAGACCCCCTGGTTGGCCATCAACCATCAGGAATTATGTTCTAGTTCACAGGAGTACCCCTACAATTCACATAGACTTGGAATCCAGCTCAGAGGATGAGTCTATTGTGATTAGCATACCAACCAACCCCTCTTAGCGGGTTTCATTGGAGGTGACACTCAAGCTGAATAGCGATGAAGATCAGACCTCCATACAAAGCAAAATATTTGAATTAAGTGTATGTGAAACTATTAGACAGCGGTTGTGAACTTTAGCTATAACCTCACTTTCATCTCAAAAAGCTGAAGGTTTAGTAATTAAGGAAGCCCCTAAGTCTTCCATTGATGCGAAGACAAAGAGTTTCTTTTTTGGATCATCATCAGTGTGAATTAAGTGTATTAATTACCCCTTACCTACACCACTTTAACATATTTAATCAAATAATTATGAGCCAATGTATGACATAAAAGCACACAAGAAATTTAAATCAGAAATGCACCTAGGAAAGAAAGGGGCGTAATGCAATTGGCTCATAATTAGTGATTAATTAAGCTAAAGAGTTTAATTTAAGTACTTTCATAACTATTCGCACACAAGTGGGTTTTATTTTGATTTCCTTAAGTTACTTAGGTTATTGAACACCTAAGCACCTGCCCAAGGTGAATTGGTTAAGTTCTGGAATTTTTTTATTTTTAAAATTTTGATTAATTAAGCCATTTAATTAAGTGATTAGATTATTTAATTAGTTGTGCACATTAATTAGATTTTAATCCAAATGAAATAAACTTATGGAAAAAGATATGGGGAAGAACTCCTAGTCTCATTCCCTAAGTTCACTCACTGTTCTAAAGTGATTAGCAAAATTAATTAGTGGATTTATCAATATTTAAAAGGTTGATTAATCATTTAAATGATTAAGAGAGTAATTAGGAATGCACCAAGAAATTACCCTAATTAAATCATTAATAAATTCCAAGAAAATCATGGGAGGCAGTGGTCATTCCATTAATCAAACCTAAGAAGTTTAGAATTAATTAGTGGAATAACTAAGGAGTAATTAGTATAATTACATTCCTAATAAAACCCTAATTCATAAAATACCACTATTCAAAATCAATTGAAATTAATTTTATGTTATTTCCCTTTGAATTATATTCATAATGCTTTTTTTTTGTATTTTCCTGGTAATTCTACATTTAGTTATGATATTTTGAATTTTCCATGATTATCCATTAATTAAATAGCCTAATTAAATGACTAATCCCATCGACTCCACATGGACCATTGATGCGGCACGCGCTTTCCACATGGTGCGGTGGGATTCGTCACTTAAGTTGTCACATCAAAGTGTCGCATTAACAGTGGCATTGCACATTTTTTCCTCATCCGTCCGATCAAAGATCAAATGGTTGAGATCGAGCTGTGGTTCTTAAGGGATGAATCAAGGATCCTACGCACCTTGATCATGGTCTTCCATCCAAAACACGTGAATGGATGACCCATGATCCATCTCTGAGCTCACTTGTGGGAGATGGAAATCATCCATCCTTTAGGGCAAGATCCGAGCTCGATTGAGCTCAGATTGGGATCAAACTCAACCCACACCATCTAAGAGAAAACATGAGAATATCTAATGGTCAATTTTGCATGAGGTGAAAATTTCTTTCACAAAGGACCACACATTCTCTATTCTAGGCTTAGTTTTGATCCATACCTTGCCAGAGGCTATCACTGGCTCTCCCAACTCTCAAGGTAGCTTCGTCTAGTAGAGATGAAGCTCTGTTGAAAGTTTCAAGCCTTGGGATAAAGTGGATCTTCATTTGGACTAAGCTCCTCTTCAAATGCTGATGGCCTTGGTCTAGCTCCCACATCCTTTGCCTTTGGAGCTTGGGAGAAGGTTTGGATGAGTTTGATTAGGTTCCCTCAGAGTGCTTGCAAGAGGAATTATATTGATATTGTGTATTGGAAGAGTTGGAAATTGCCATAGCCTCCCCTATTTTCTATTTAAAGGAATTTGAAAATAGAGAATGTCAAATGCTTGGGGATTGCTTGAGGGGGCATGGGAAGCTTACCAGAGGTCTCTCTCAATCAATCGAGTGTGAGTCTATTAGAATGAAGTGAAATTAAGGGGAGTATATCTCCCCTTAGGTGAATCGGATGGCCTAGCTTTCCTTTGCTATTTTTGATCTATTGATCAGATTAGATCAGTTTGTTAGGCTATTAGACTTGGACATGGTTTTGTTTTGCGTGTGGAGTGGAGTAGTGAAGCTCCCATGTGCTTAAATTGAGTGGAGGAGGGATACCATGTGCTCAATTCTTAAGTGGGTGGTCAATTTTGCCATTGGGTTGGGTTTGGTTGACCCAAACCCATTGGGTCATGTGGACCATCATCATTAGTGATCATTTGGTCCACTAAGAGGATGCCAAGTGTCCATGAAATTGAATTGACCAGATTCCAAGTGGTTTTTATTTTGGGTTATCCTATGGTCTAGGGGTAAAATGGTCATTTGTCTTGGACTTCAGTTTGAGTATGTTTGGTATGATTGAAAAATGTGTTGGGGAAATTTTCAATGAATTTGGAATTGGTTTGATATGATTTGGCTCATGATGACCCATTTAAGTCAAAATGGGTCAACTTGGGTCAAGTTGACCAATTGGTTAAATTGGGTCAAACCAAGGGTTGGGTCAAGTTCATATGACCATTTAAAATATTTTGGCATCATTGGTTTGGTTCAATTTGATTTATATTTGGATTTGGTTCATTTGATTTCACTTAGGTCAAATGGGTCAAGTTGACCAATTTGACCCATTTGACCTATTTGGGTCAGGTCACGAGTTGGCTTAGGTTTCATTGGTCATATGAAATGTATTGGTATCTTTGTTTCCAATCAATTTTGGTTTAGTTTGATTTTGGCTCAATATGACCTTTTAGGACAAGTTGGGTTCATGGTCAATTGGGTTATGTTGGGTATAGTTGGCTAATTGAGGCTTTGGTCAAGTTCAACAAGTGATTTAGAATGAACTTGACCCATTAGTTTTAGTCAATTTGTCTTAGATTAAGTTTTGACATATTTTGTCTTTTTAGGTCAAATTGGGTCAAGTGGCCAACTAGGCTAGGTTAGGTTTAAATGATGACTTGGTCAAGTTCGAACATTGATCATGAATTGGTTTTGATCAATGGTTCCAATCAATTTATTCTATAGTGAATTTGGCTAGTTTAGGTTTCATTTTGGCTAAGTGTTGACTTGGTCAACTCTTAAGTTTGACTTGGTTTGACCCAATTTGAGTGATTGATCATCTCATGATGATTATTGCTCATAATGTGATGCTTAGTTGGGCTTCAGTCAATCCAATTTGGGTAGGATTAGAATTTGGCTCAAAAGGGATACTTTAGGTCACATTGGGTCAAGTGATCCTAAGTGGGTCAAATGGCTTGGTCAAAGCATGATTTGAGTTTGATTTAACTCACACATGGACTTATGATTGAAATATAAATCTATTTGCAAGTGATTTGAAGTCAAATGGGTTTTGATTCATTTGATAATTTCAAGGTCAAAGGGGTGAATATGAGTTTGACTTGGGTTTGATCTTTGAATTTAGTTTTGGTTTGATGATTGAAGTTTGTGCTTATATTTGGATTCATGATTGAAGGATTAATTGAATCTTGAAGAAAAATCAAGAGTTTGGCTTGATTTGAATTTGATTTGTCTAAGCTCAATATTTTGACTTGAAAGACTTAAGCTGAATTTTGGTTGAATTTGGATTTGATTTTTGAATTGATTTTTGGATTCATGATTGAAGTTTATATTTATATTTCGATTCATGATTGAATTATTGATGGAATCGTGAAGGAAAATCAAGAGTTTGGCTTGATTTGAATTTGATTTGAGCTAAGTCCATAAGATAGAATCAAAGTGACTTAAGAAAGATTTTTTGAACTTGGAATTGAGTTTTGGATTTAGTTTAATCACCTGAATTTATATTTCATTTATATTTGTGAATCTAAATGAGAATGTAAATGGGTTATGAGAAAAATTCTTGAGTTTGAATTGATTTGGATTTGAATTAGGCTAAGTCCATAAGATAGAATCAAAGTGACTTAGGAAAGATTCTTGGGAATTTGGAGTTTATTCATGGGCTTCAATCATTTGGAATTGATTTGAGTTTGAGAAAATCAATTGAGTTATATTTGATTTAATTTTTGATGTTGATTTGATTTGAAGTTTGAGCTGAAGGAAGGAAGTGAGGAGTTGGTTCAAGCTGTAGGGTAGGCAAATTTTTCTAATACCCCTAAAGCATAAACTATTCCTATGGCTAACTCTTCTAAGTCTCTAAAGTTAGGTTAAGTGTTCACCTAATCACTAGAATTGTCTTAAGACTAATGAGTTCTTAATGTTTAATAAGTGTTCTATGTTAAAGATGGTCGGATTGAGAGCTCATTCAAAAAATGAGGTCAACACCCACCTATTGAGAAACATTGCCTAGCTTTAATCTTTACATCTCAGAAGCTACATCACTATATGCTTCCTCATAAGGTGAACTTGATTTCTAGAACTAATCCACTACAGTATCTCATGACACGGCCAATGCTATCAGACGTTTGGCACATTGGTCCTTGATTCTCTCACAGTTTGATATCACTTTTCGTGCCCCTCTGTGTGGTGAAAGGTCAAGCACTAACGGATTTCTTAGCAGCACACCGTCTTCCTGCTGATTCCCCACTTAGTGATGATCTCCTTGATGAACAAATCATGAACTTAGGGGAGGTCGATAACCACAGTTGGTAGATGTATTTTGATGGTGCGGCTTTCATTTATAAAGGAGATGCACCATGATCTACTATTTCAGGAAAGGTAGGGGTAGGAATAATTCTCTTAACTCTAGACCGCGATGTGATGAGATTCTCATACTATCTCTCTAATCCATGCACCAACAATGAAGCCGAGTATGAGACTTTGATTACCAGTCTAGAGTTAGCCATCACAGTATGTGTCAAGAGCATCAACATCTACGGGGATTCTCAGTTGGTCATCAACTAGATTAGCGGGTCCTATAAGGTTCTCAAACCCAAGCTTCGTCATTACCACGATTATACCATAAATCTGTTGGCCCAAATCCCTGAAGTCACCATCTACAAGGTTCCCCAAGTAGAGAACACAGCAGTAGATGTTTTGGCCAAACTTGCTAAAGGGTTGGCATATCCGGAAGATGAGTCAATTCCAATAAAGGGTCCAAAACAGATAAGTCCTACCCTTTATTGATGTTGAACTCATCGAGAGACTTTCTCTTGTAGGGGAGGTTGTCATTGCTTATAAGGACAAGAAGCTGGATTGGAGGCAATCATTTATAAAATACTTGAACACCGGAAAACTAACTCAAGAAAATCCACAAGCCCATTAGGTGAAACAGAGAGCTCTCTCCTATACTCTCGTTAATGGAACCTTATACCGATGGTCCTTTGTCTAGATGTGGTTATGTTGTTTAGATAAACACAAAGCCAGTGGCATTATAATCGAGGTACATTCAGGTCTATGCAGAGCGCATCAATCTGGTCCAAAGATGAAGATGAAGATCAATAGACTAGGATACTACTAGCCTTCGACGAATATAGACTGCATGGATGTAACTAGAAGAAGCCATCAATGTCAGGTACATGGTGCGGTCTTACATCAACCACCTAACATTCTACACCCTACATTGGTTTCATGACCATTTGAGTGTTGGGGTACTGACATTGTGGGTCCAATTGATCCTTCTTCCTCCAAGTGTCATTAGTTCATCTTAGCTGTCATCGACTACTTTTCTAAGTGGGCGGAGGCAATCCCACTTAAAGAGGTCACAACTTAGCATGTGCTTTAGTTTTTCAGAAACCATATCGTATATAGGTTTGGGGTGCCTCGATGAATTATATCCGATAATGATACTGCATTCAAAAACACCAAGATCAACAAATTTTCCAGAAGACATGGAAAAGATTAGAGAGACTCCACCATCTACTACCCCAGAGAAAATGGATTAGAAAAAGCATTTAACAAAACTCTCATCCAAATACTAAAGAAGACTCTTAATGACAACAACCGATAGTGGAATGAACAGTTGGTTGAAGCCTTGTGGGCATACCGCACCACGTATCAAACCCTAACTCAATCTACCCTATTTTTGTTATTGTATGGATCTGAAGCCATTCTACCTTTAGAAGTTCAACTCCCATCACTAAGGATGACATTAGGTAGCAAGATCACTACAAAGTAGAACATAAAGTTATAGTTAGAAGAGCTTAAAGGTTTGGAGGAGAGTCGCCTACAGGCGTGCTAGAATCTCAAGTAATATAAGACCAAAATGATTCAAGCTTACAACAAGTTGGTCCGCCCTAGGTCTTTCCAAGTAGGAGAACTTGTGTTAGTCCTAAGGAGACCAATTGTTGCACCTCAAAAGATGGGAGGCAAGTTTGAACTCACTTGGGAAGGCCCTTATGTCATAGAGAAGGCCTGCCAAGGAGGATTCTATCAGCTTATTGATTGTAAAGGGGAACAACTGATGCTTCATCAAAATCTTCTCTTCTTTCTAAGTGTTGTTTTCTTATCTTGCGAATCTATCATGACGTGTTTAGGATAGGTGTAAGAGAACCCAAGAGGCATTCTATCCCTCTTTAATAACACAAACACAATCAAACACAATCTCCCAGTGCTATTAGAATAGATGTGAGAGAACCCAAGAGGCATCCTATTTTGATTAGCACAACTAAGTTAGGTGTCAAAAAAACCCATGCAACATCCTTTCTTGGTGGGAATCCCAATTTCCATCCATGGAACCATTTCATCCAAGTCCCCAAGTGTGACCAAGTGGCATCCTATTCCCTTTAACACACAAGCACAAAAATAAACACATATTTTTTATGTCGGGCTATTTTAATGTGGGAGCAAGCCCCCTATGGCACTCACTCTTTTGCTTCTCTATGTCAAGTTTACATGCTACCGTGCTGGAATGTCACCCCAACAGTCACTTATTTGGAAGATGTGAATCTCTGAGATTTCATCCTAAATTGACCTTTGCAAACCAACAAGCATCTTGTCAGTTTGGTAGGCATCATTGCCCAGCCAATAAGCTATCTCATGTTAACTTTATTTAAGAATATGTGAGTCCCCATACTTTCTTCTTCAACTAGACATGATGTAATGATTATGTTGAGTATATTTGAGGTTTAGGGTAAGTCCCTCAAAGGATTCTTTCCTCTTGACTATATTTGAGTTGATATAAGTCCCCAGTGGCATTCACTCAGTAGTCGCCCTAGTCGAATGGCACCTGTCGAGCCAAAGATAGACTATCCCAAAAATTAGTTCCTCTATAGGAGGATGTGAGTCCCCGAGCTTTCTTCCTAGGATGATTTTTGCAAACTGACGGGCATCTTAGGTTGGTTAATGTTTGCTATACTGATAGCGACTCATCCGATGGATACACCACTCTTGGCGGATATGAGTCCCCGAGCTTTCTCCTTGAGTTGGGTTTTTAATATCTATTTGATATATGACTAGCCATGTCATCTCTTCTAGAGTGTTGGATCAAGCCCTTATCAACCCCACCCCTTGTGGGCACTCTATTTGGATCACGTCCATTGTGACCCCATTTAGACACTACCTGGGTTACTCTTGGATTGAATAGTTCCCCTTTCCTAGTAGACACCCGTGTGATTGGAGAATTTATTCATCGGATGCACAGATTCTCCCTTGGTTAAGTAAATCTAAAATAAGTCTAGGTTGATGTAAGCTCCTTCTCAGTTTAATCCCTCACAAACTAACAGTGTCCACAATAAACAAATTAAACAAATAAATAAAATTTTTGCATATGGATTAAGAATTTAAGCCCTCAAAGGGCCCCTTTTCCCAAGCAAGCATCCTATCTTCAGGACAGTGTCAACAAAACTCCCTATAGGAATTTCCTGACTACCTGAGTTGAGATAAGTCCCTGGGTCAGCACTCTCTCCGTAGTCGCCCTTAGGTCGGGTCTAATTTATTTGTCACAAGCAGGTTACCATGGTAGTCATTCTGCTTTGGAAGATGTAAGTCTATGATGCATTATTTCTGGCATGAATGTCATAAATCGATGGGCAGCCCTAGGTCGGGTTCGATTTATTTCCCAAAGCAACCAATTTAGAAGATGTGAGTCCCCGTGCTTTCTTCCCTTGAATTGACCATTGCAAATTGAAAGGCACTCCTTTAGTTGGATAGTTCTCCCCTCGGCAGGAAGCTACTCCCTTTGGTTTAATAAATTTGAGGTAGGTCTAGGCTGATACAAGCTCTTTCTCAGTGTGATCCATCACAAATAAATGAAATCCATCGAAAATAAACTAAAAATGAAATTAATTGTGACTATCTTGGAGCAGATTCAAGTCCACCTATGTCTTTCTCTTGATATTCAACCCTATGTTTGGTTCAATTTATTGCCTTGCCAACTGATCACCCTAGTGGTTTCTTATTTTGAAAGATGTGAGTCCCTGCACTTTCTTCATAAACTTAACCATTGCAAACTGAAAGGCACCCCTTTGGTCGGATAGTCCTATTGTGTAGTTGGTAGACTACTCCCTTTAGATTGGTAAGTCTAAGTTAGCACAAAACCACCATGGCTTCTACTCAGTGCATTCCATCATAAACCAATGGGATCCATCAAAAATAAACTTAAAAATGAAACTAATCTTGACTATCTTTGAGCAAATTTAAGTCCCCCAACAGCATTCACTCAATAGTCAGCACTAGGTTGGGTTCAATCTGTTGCCTTGCTAATGGATCACCCCAGCAACTGGTCCCTACTTTGGAGATTGTAAGTCTACTACGCTTTCTTCCTAGTATAACTACTGCACACTGAAAGGAACCCTTTTGGTCAGATAGTCCTACTATGTGGTTAGTAGACTACTCCCTTTGGATTGGTAAGTCTGAGTTAGCTCAAGGCCACCATGGACCCTACTTAGTGCAGTCCATCACAACAGAATCCATCAAAATAACTTATATCTAAAAATGAAAGTAATCTTTGACTATCTTTGAGTTGATTTAAGTCCCTCAGCGGCATTCACTCAATATTCAACCCTAAGTTGGGTTCAATCTGTTGCCTTGCCAATGGATCACCCCAACAACTGGTCCCTACTTTGGAGGTTGTAAGTATATTATGCTTTCTTCCTAATACAGCTACTGCACACTGAAAGGCCATCCCGTTGATTGGCTAGTCCTACTATGTATTTGGTAGACTACCCCTTTAGATTGGTAAATTTGAACTAGCCCAAGGCCACCATGGTCCCTACTTAGTGCAGTCCATCACAAATCGATGGGATCCATCAAAATAACTAAAGAAAATGAAATTAATCTTTTGACTACCTTTGAGCTGATTCAAGTCCCCCAACGGCTTTCACTCGATAGTTAGCCCTAAGTTGGGTTTGATTTGTTACCTTGCCAACCGATCACCCCAGTGGTTCCTTATTTTGGAAGATGTGAGTCGCTTTCTTCTTAAACTTAACCATTGCAAATCTAAAGGCATCCCTTTGGTTGGATAGTCCTACTGTGTGGTTTGGTAGACTACACCCTTTGGATTGGTAAGTCTGAGTTAGCTCAAGGCCCAAGGACCCTACTCAGTGCAGTCCATTGCAAACCAATGGGATCCATCTAGAACAAACTTAAAAATAACATTAATCTTGACTATCTTTGAGCTAATTTAAGTCCCCCAGTGGCATTCACTCAATAGTTAGCCCTAGGTTGGGTTCAATCCGTTGCCTTGCCAATGCATCACCCCAATAATTTGTCCATACTTTGGAGCTTCTAAGTCTACTATGATTTCGTCCTAGTGTAGCTGCTACACACCAAAAGGCAATCCCTTTGGTTGGCTAGTCCTACTATATGTTTGGTAGACTACCCTTTTGGATTGGTAAATCTGAATTAGCCCAAGGCATCCATGGCCCCTACTTAGTGCGATCCATCACAAACCAACTGGGCCCATCTCAAAATAAAAATAAATAAATAAATCTAAGAATCTAAAATAAACTCAACCTTCCTCCCTTAGTGGAGTCAAACAACAAATCAAAATAAACAAATCCAATTAATCTTCCTCAATGGGGTAAAAAAACAACTAAACAATCAAGCAACCAATTAAACAAATTAAATCAATATGCTTCTCCTCATTGAGATGCTAGTCTTTTTGGTTCCCTGGTGGATTCTGAATTTTAATCCTGTGGTGTTTATTTTTGGGATGTGGGACACCACATAGATCTTAGGGGGTACTTATTGAAGTGATTGGGTATGACATTAAAGAATGATGTACTATCTCAAGAGATAGAAATCACCAACTTATAATGTACTTAATCACCTAATAAGGACTCATTCGCCATGATGGGTCTTCGAATATACCAGAGATCTTTCCCCTATTTTACATAGAAAAGTAAAGTAGGGTTTATTTTAAGCCAGGTTCGTTAAGTTTCATATGGAGGAAATCCCCCATAGTTAATTACATTCTAAGGAATGGGAATTCCTTAAGAATACTCTCGATTAAAGTAGACACTTAGGGTCTCCAAAGATTTCAAGGTTAAGACTATCAAAGGATTAGCTATTTTATAAAATCAAATGGGTCCTTATCCAAAGGGAGAAAGTAAGAAATGCACAAGATACTAGGAAGCCTAGTGAGCATTCAATTGAGCTTTATAGTTTTGAAATTGAAGAGAGTTAATTATTTAAGTTAGCATTTTATTAGATTGTTAGGGCTTATAATTCCACAATATAAGATTGTGGAAATGCTTAAGGTGAGGATTTATGCTTGTATCCCAAAGGAAACAGCTACCTCTAATTCCTAAACTAAGGAGCCTTGGTGAGGGCCAAAGCAATGCCTAAATTTAAGGGGAAAATGGGTATATGGTTTACCTCTACAAGAGAGAATAAACCATCTGACTGCTGGACTTATTACCACTTGGAATGATAGCCAGCTAACTCCTCCTATGCTTTAAATCTATGTAGGCAAGTCTTATACTTTTGCAAGATGGCTAGGCTGTTATTTATTTAGAAAGGAGACTAAGTCCTTAAACTCAATCCCTAAGAGACTAGAGCATGAGTGGTATGAAACCATGACTTAATTTAATGCAAATTTTTATCAAATTTATTTGATTCTTTTGGACTTTTTGTTTTGACACAGGCTATGGGATTTTGTATGTCTAAATGCATGAGAATTTGATTATGGGCCAAATCAAGAAAGAAAGGGGTGTTCTTCTGCCAAAGGCTCTCAAAGGTTAATCCTTGATTCTCTGGCAAAGATGGAAGCCCCCTCTATGTAAGAGTGGAATAATATGACATGCAAGATATTATACATCCATTCATCTAGCTAAGGGGTTGCTAAAAATTTTATTATCTTGATTTAATTCCTAGGCCTTTATGTGAGGTTATGAGTTGTATTAGAATTTTAATTATGAGTTATTAATTAAGGTAAAAAATTAATTTCATCCTAAGAGCCTACCGCATCTAGGCCACACATTCAAGCATCATTCATAAAGAAACTATGATAAGCATGCCATTCTAATGCACAATCTGAACACAACATCAAATAATATTATAGACTACCGTAAAAGAATAAAAGTTCAGTACGGTCGGGTTTTGCTGTACACCTCGAAAAGAGAAAAAAAGATGGGTAGCCTAGCTCTACCCTTATATAACCCGGATTACAAAAAAAATAATACATGTTATGGGGGTCTTATTTTCTTCATTCCTTCCTTCTCTTTATTTTGGTTTGATTTGCTCCAAAGACATCACAGGGCACCCCAGGGACTAAGCCTTCTAGCCACTGCTCATCCTAATCCCCCATAACATGAATCCTAATTTCCAAAGCAAAATTACGTCAAAAATAGAAAAAAGTAAATCTAGCTACACCTGCAAAACAAATGTTAGCTAAACACGCCATACAACCCAAGTAGTTATATGAATAATTTAGACTTAGCACCCCACACATGGGTAACTAAGCCCGTCTTCCTAACGTGAGTTATGCTTAGGGGCTAAGCAACCTACATAGCAAACACATTTATATTTTTATTATAGTGGCCCCTTAAGCACAACCCTCTGTAGAAAATATGATTAGGCTAATAATGGCCTAACATCCAGTCTATGAAACATACACCCTAACATCTAGTCTAAAACATTACATCACAAAACAAAACACAACATCATACATACAATGCCCTAACTTAACACTAGAAGTTGTAACTTAGTATTCTAATGTGTGTGCTTAAGGCTTGTGTGGCAAGACTTTACTAGGCTTCTTTAGTTTAAATTTCAATTTGCTTAAATTTTACCTTTGGGTACTTTTAATTTAAATGATTTAATGCTTTATTTTCATTTTTATTTAACTTTTATTTGGTTAAATGATGTTTAGGTTTTTAAGAATGTAGAATATAATGAATTCCATTTGTAGAAGGAACTCACCCTATTCTACATCCTAATTCCTAAAGAATCTAACTATGGTCCTTAAGTATCTTAATTAGTCTATTTAAATTTGTGTAATTTATTTTATTTTATTTATTTGACTTGATTCAGAATTTAGAATTTAGAATTTGAGTTTGTTTAAGTATTTGATTGATTGATTCTAGATTAGATGTTTTAGTTTAATTGCCTCTTGATAATTCAATATCCTTAATATCTAATGAAATTTAAGTTTGTTTAAGTTCATGTGTTTTTGGTTGATTAATTTTAGATCATATGTTTTGGTTTATTTAAATCTTTCTATAATTCAATATCCTTTAATTCAATCTCTAGTTTCTTTCCCTTATATTTTTATTTAATTCCTTAATTTCATATGATTAGTATCATTTTGATGTTGTTTAAGTTTATTGGTTTCATTATTTTATTTAAGTTTGATTTAGATTGATGAATATATTTTAATTTACTTATGAATTATTTGAAGTCTAATGTATTCTTTCATTTGAATTTCAATTAAGGGTTTGATGATTAATCTCTTATCTTAGTTCAAAAAGTTTGTTTATTTGGATTTTATTTTTATTTAACTTATTTTGATATTGATTGGAATTTGGGTTGGTTTGATGACTTTAGAGTTTAGATTTAATTTCAAGTTTATTTAATTTTATTATGGTTTATTTATTCATAGTTCGATTGGATAAAATGAATTGAAAGTTTCCTTTGCTTTTAATTTGAGTTCAATTATTTATGATTAGAATTTTATTTTAATTTCATTCATTTATCATGTTTATTAGAGTTTAGTTTATGTTTTGACTTTACACATTTTAATAGTTAATTAGTTTATCTTATTTAAGTGGGTTGAATGAGATTTGATTTGATCACATATTAAATTGATGAGAGTCTTTCTTAATTTAATTTAATTTGATTTAATTTGATTTGATTAGCTTTATTGGTCTATGGGTTTGCTTAGGTTCAATGTGATTATGTGATTAGTTTAATTAATAAGTGTATTTATATTAATTATAAAGATTTGTTTAATTTTCAATTTGGTTTCGTATTTGTTTAGACTAATGATGTAATTAATGACTTAATAATTTAGGTTTAATTTAGGATATGTTTAGTATTTAATTGCATTTTTGTTTGATTAAGCTTAGGTTTAATATGATTAATTTAATTAGCTTAATTAGTTTATTTAAGATGTGTGATTAATTATTAAATTAAATAAAGATTTGCTTAATTTTTAATTTGATTTCATATTTATTTAGGTTAACAATGTAATTAGTGAGTTAATGATTTAGGTTTAAATTATGATTTGATTAGCATTTAATTGCATTTTATGTTTGATTAAGCTTAAGTTTAATATGATTAATTTAATTGACTTAATTAGTTTATTTAATAGGAGTGATTAAATTAATTAGTAGATTAATTAAGTATTTGATTTGAATTAATTTTAATGTGATTTATAACATTAATTTGGTTTATTAAGATGGCGGATTAATTTATTAAGTTTGCATTAATTAGGTATTTGTTCAATTGGATTAGCTTAAGGGTAATTAGTGTAATCAAGGAGTGTGTTTAAGTTAATTTTTAAATTAAATAAAGATTTATTTAATTCTTAATGATGTAATTAATGACTTAATGATTTAGGTTTAATTTATGTTTTCATTAGCCTTTAATTACATTTTGATTATGTTTGATTAGGCTTAGATTTAATATGATTAATTTGACTTAATTAGTTTACTTGAGGGGTGTGATTAATTATTAAATTTAATTAGGGGTTTGATTTAAGCTTAATTTTAGAGTTAGCTTTAAAGTAACTTATTTAAATTAATTTGATTAATTAAGATGATGGATTAATTTATTAAGTTTGCATTAATTAGATGTTTGATTAATTAAGTTTGATTAAGGGTAATTAAAATTTTAAATGATTAGATTAATTAAGGGTTTATTTAATTAGAAATTAATGACTTAATTTTCCACATGTGAGTGATTTGATTTAGTTAAGTGTTTTACTTAAGTTTGATTTGATTAAAGGATTATTGTTATTACCATCATTGTTTTAAGTAAATTAATTGTTTATTTCATTTCAATTAAGTTTGATTATTTATGATTAGAGTTTTATTGATTTGATTCATTTATTATGTTTGTTTGATTTCATTAACATGTTTTATTTAGTTATTAGATTGATATATTTGATGGTTAATTAATTATCTTATTCCAAATGGATGTGATTTAATCATATGTTAATTAAGTTTACTTTAATTTTATTCACTTTAATTCGATTAGTATTAAATGATTGTGTTGAATTGGTTTATTAATCGATTTGATTTTTTTTTAGTTTATTTAATGATTAATTAGTTTCAATTGATTTATACACATTAAGGTGTTTCATATGATTAAGATTCCATGCTTAGTATAGGTTTAGTTATAGCAGTTTCACCCATGTTAAAGTTTTCTAGATTTGTTTAATTTTAAGTTTGATTCAAGATTTAATCATTAATTGAGTTTTATTAGCTCAACTCATATTTAATTTAATTTCCTCTAAGTATGATATTTTTTTGATTTGAGATTTTATTAATGATTGCATAAGTGCTATTTCATTTCTAATTTTGATTTGATATGTAAATTATTTTTAGATTATGTTTTAATTAACTTCTTAATTGATTAAACTCTACTTTAAGTATTTGTTTAGGGTTCATTAGGATTTAGAAGATAACATTATTTTCTTAAGAGTCCTAGATGTCAATTGAAGTGATTTAAGCCATTTTGAAGATTTTTGTAACTTTTTGAATTTTTATTTGATTTATTTTATTAAAATGGACAATCTGAATTTCAAAATTTAATTTCTCCTAATCCAGAAATTCTTTTCACTTGAAATCTTTTATGGTAGGTGTGTTTTTGATTTAATTTTAATCCATGAAATTTCAACTTAATCTGATATAGATTTTTGATTTAATTAATGAAATTTGATTTTTTTTTACTAAAAATCCAATTAAGCTCAAATTACATAGTAAAATTTGGGGTTTTTAGGTTTATTGGATTTTTCTCGAAAAGACGAATCCAACGAGTCCTTGTTTGTAATATTTGGTTAAGTATTTTATTTTCTATGAATTTTTGAAGTTTGAAGTGATTTAAATTAATTTTTTTTATAAATAAGAAATACTCACGATGCTGACGTCAGCCATTGGGCGGGAAGGGAAAATGACCCGCGGCTCGCTGTAGATCATCTGATCATAGATCATACGGTCCATAGCAAATCACACGATTGGCGTGCGATTTGTGCCGTCTGATCATGCGAACCGTGCGATTGAATGGTCCAGATCGCATCAGGTGGTCTGAAGGCCCGGATCATGTGATCCACGCACGATCTGAGCCATCCGATCATGCAAACTGCGTGATTGGAAAGTCCAGATCGCATCAAGCGATCTAAAGGTCTGGATCGCGTGATCCATGCATGATCTGAGCCGTTCGATCCTTTGAATCATGGGATCGGATAACGATTGTAGCCCGCCAGTAATGAATAATGTTTTAAAGCCTTTTTTAGGGAAAAATGGGATTTCTAAGTGAATACTTGTCCAAATGGACCCATTTTCACGTCGATTCGCACCGAAAAAATTTTATTTTCTAATTGGGATGATTTAAAGTAAAAATGCAGGATTATCTAGGAAAAATTCCTAAAATTGCAAGAAAATTAACACAAAATGCGAGAAACCTTAATGTCAGCTAAAGTTTGACAAAATTTACCTCACTGGGGATGGTTTTTGGAGGTGGTGAAGATCCGAGCGAACTCTTAGGTATGTGAGAAAGCTTTGGAGTTATCTTTAACCCTTGCCTCCCTTCGGAATGTCGCCTTCTTCGATGTCTACCGTTGCCTCACTGGAAAAGCAATTATTTGTATTTTGAGCTCAAAAATGGCTCAAAGATGTCGTGATGGGTTCCTTTTTTGCTTTGGGGAGCTTTTGGGGGCTGAATGGTAGTGGAAGCAAGAGATCTAAAGCCTCATCCCCTCCTTTTATAATGGCCAAAAATCCAATATTTTTTGAATTTGTTGACTCTAAATTGATTGCCATCTTGCTTGGGGTGGTTGGGGTGGATCATCGGATTGATTGAAGACTTTGGATTTTTGCACCAAAGTCCTCTCTTGCTGCCATATGATCAGCTCTATTCAATGCAAATATTGGAGAGGAGTTAAGTGCATGTAATGGGGAGAACTAAATGAGGTTGGGTGGAATCCTATTTGGGGGAGGATCCATGAAGGATTTAAATGGGGTTGGGTTGGGTTTGATCAGCCCCCAATGGGTCTTGGCTTGGTTTCAAGGGATTTGGCCCAATTTGGGTCATATGGGTCATATTGGGTCAAATTGACCCATTTGAACAAAATTGGCCAAATTAGCTTGAGTTATGGGTTGATTCATGTTCGATTGGTTAATTGAAGATGAATGTGATCTTTAGTTTGAATTAATATGGATTTAATTTAGATTTAGTCCAAATTGACCCTTTAGGCCAATTTGGGCTAGGTTGGGTCAAGTTGACCAACTGGGCTCGATTGATCAAATTGGGTTTAATTATGGCTTTGGTCAAGTTCAATAATCAATTTGGAATGAACTTCAACCATTGGTTGGGATCAATTTGGGTTAGATCATGATTTGACCCAATTTGGTCCTTTAGGCCAATTTGGGTCAATTTGGATCAAATGGCCAATTGGGCTTGGTTTGGCCCAATTGATTGCAATTGATCATCCCAAGGTGATCAACAATCATGGTGGAAGGTTTTGGTGAGCTTGGTTCAATCCAATTTGGGTTGGATTTGAAGTTGGCTCAAATAGGCCTTTAGGTCACTTTGGGTCAAGTAGACCTAAGTGGGTCAATTGGTTTGGTTTTAGTTTGATTCGAGTTTAGTTGAACTAATATATGAGCCCTAGATTGGAACATAAATTCAACAGCAATCAATTTGGAGTCTAAGGGATTTTGGCTCATTTGAATCTTTCAAGTCAAAAGGGCTAGGTTGGGTTTGACTTGGGTTGATTCGATTTGATTTGATGATTGTAGGTTTCATTTATATTTGGGTAGATAATTGAATGAATGATTGATTCAAGAGAAAATTCATTAGTTTTGACTAGGATAGAATTTGGCTAAGTCCAAAGAATTGGCTTAAAGTGTTTAGATTGAGTTTGGATTTGATTTTTGATATAATTTTGGTCATTTGAATTTGGATTTTATTTAAATTTGTGAATATACATGAAGGAATAATTGATTTATAAAGAGATAAATTGAGTTTAATTTGATCTAAGGGATTTTCGGCTAAGCTTATGAATATGGTTCATATGGCTTAGGAAGGGTTTTTGGGATTTGAATTTGGTTTTGGGTTTCAATCATTTGAAGTCAAATTTGAAATTACATTTGGAATTTGAATTTGAATTTGAGATTTGGGTTTGATTTGAGAAAGTGTATCTATATTGGGTTTAGGCAATAGGATAGGTGACTTTCTTAAGACATAAGGCAAGCCTAATCTTATGATTAATACTTCTAGGTCTCTAGGCTTAGGTTAAGTGTTCACCTAATCACTAGATGTGTCTTATGACTAAGAAAATCTTAGTGTCTAGAATATTCCTAAGTCTAAGAAGAGAAGGTTAAGTGCTCACTCCAAAAGTGAGGTCAACAAATCCCTTAGTGGATTTCACAACCCCTTCTCCCCAGTGGATGACTTGAACTTGTTCCCTAGTAGAGAGTTAACCTTTTTATCCCCAGTGGCGTCAAAACACAAACAATCAAAACAAACAAAAGTAACAAACACAACTAAATAATTAACAAATCAAAAGGGAACTTTCTACTAGGGAACAAGTTCAAGTCATCCACTAGGGAGAAGGGGTTGTGAAATCTACTAAGGGATTAAAATTTAGAAACAATTGGAGAACCAAAAAGACTTGCATCTCACTGAGGAGAAGCAGATTGATTTAATTTGTTTAATTGGTTGCTTGATTGTCTAGTTGTTTTTTATTTTGACCCCATTGAGAGAGATTGATTGGAATTTTTTATTTTGGTTTTTTATTTGACTCCACTGAGGGAGGAAGGTTGAGTTTATTTCAAATTCTTAGATTTATTGATAATCATTTGCTTACTATGGTCCCTACGGAAGCAGAGATTGGTCAAATTCTTAATAACATGAACGTTGATTCTACTGCTGGTCCGAAAGGTTATACAACTCAATTTTTCAGCATTGTTGGTCAATCAAGTATGACTTAGTTGATGCTGTGGTTGATTTCTTCATGGGTAATCCTCTTCCTAGATATTTCTCTAGCACATCCATTATCCTTATACCAAAAATTGATAATCCTGAGTGCTGGGGTGATTTCAAACCAATCAATCTATGCACCTTCTTTCATAAAATCATTGCTAAATTTCTTTCCAACTAGACCCAATCTAGCCCAATTGACCATGAACCCAACTTGACCTAAAAGGTCAAATCAACTTGAAACTTAACCAAATCAAATTTGATTGAAACTAGAGCTTTCAAAACATTTCAAATGATCAACCAAGCCTAAATCCATGACCTAACCCAATTGGGTCAAGTGGGTCAAAATTTACTTGATCCATTTGACCTAAGTGAACTCAAATGAACCAAAGCCAAATATAAATCAAATCAAACCAAACTAAAGATACCAAATCATTACAAATTTGAACTTGACCTAACCCATGATTTGACCCAATTTGACCAATTGGTCAACTTCATCCATGTTGAACCATTTTGACCTAAAAAGATAAACTTGAGCCAAATCATATCAAATCAACACCAAATTCATTGAAAATTGGAACAACACATTTTTCAGTCATTCTAAATATGCCCAAATCAAATCAAACCCAATTGACCATTTTACCCTTTGGTCAAAAGGTAACTTATGGCCAAATCCACTTGGAATTTGGTCAATTCTTTTCATGGCCCCTTGGCATCCTCCTAGTGGACCATTTGGACACCAAGGGAGGTGGTGCACATGACCCAATTGGTTTGGGTCATCCATGACCCAACCTAAGGCCAAAATGACCCCTACAATCAAAATTCCCCACATGGATCACCTTCCACACTCATGTAACACATGTGCACCTCCACACTTCCACTCCTCTACCAAAATCGAAGCACATGGCACTCTAAACAACCAAAATAACCCATTCAATGTCCTCAATTTGATCAAAATAGCAAGGCAAGCTTGGTCATCCAATCCAAGGGAAGATATACTCCCCCTCATTTCCACTCAAACCAAGTTCTTGCATTTGATTGAGCTGAGAGGATCAAAGGCAAGCTTCTCCAAGTTTCCACAAGCATTCTTAAGCTCATTCCAATTTATACTTCACGGATATTTTCAAAGTCAAAATAGGGGAGGTTAGGGAGATTTCCACTTTGCTCAATTCTCAATCAAACTCCAATTGCTCTTGCAAGCACCATCAAGGCACCAAGTTGAGCTTACCCAAATATTTTCCCAAGTCTCCAAGCCACAAGAAGGGGGAGTTCGATCGAATTCACAAGCCATTGAAGCAAGCTTTGGTCAATTGGAAGATCCACTACAAATTGAACCTTGAAACCTTAAAAAGGGCTTCTTTCCCACTAGATGAAGCTGCCTAAAATGTTGGAAGCACCGGTGATAGCCTCCGGTGAGGTATGCCCCAAAATTGAGCTTAAGTTGAAAAATGCTTTGTCCTTTGTGAAGGGAATTGTAATCCCAGTAAAATTCAACTGTTGGTTGTTCGTCTCCTTACTTCTAGATGGTGAGGGTTTAATCTCAACCTTATCCAAGCTCAAGTGAGCTCAGATCAAGCCATGGAGGATGGACGGTCTCCGTCTCCCGCAAGCATAGGCAGGGATGAATCATGGACCATCCATCCTGCATGTTTTGGATGGACAGTCCTGATTAATCCATGTAGATCAGTTGATTTAATCCTTCAAAATTGTGGGTTTGATCTTGACCATCCGATCCTTAATCAGACGGCCTAGGGGAAAGGGTGTAGTGCCACCGGCTGACATGGCAGCTGATGTGACAACTTAAATAACCAATCCCATCATGCCATGTGGAAAGCATGTGCCGTGTCAGTAGCCCACATGATTCCAATGAGATTAGTTATATAACTAGGTTATTTAATTACTTATTAATCATTAAAACTTCATAAATTCATAATTAAATGTAGAAAAATTTAAAAAATGCAAACTTAACTTCTTTTAAAATAATTCAGAGGGAAATTTAATAAAATTATTCCAAATTGACTTAAAATAGTGAATTTTCCTTAATTATAGGTTAATTAAAAACTTAATAACCTTAATTACTCTCTAATCATTTCATTAATCAATTCCAAACTTCTCAGACATGTTTAGGGGGATGACTTCTGCCTCCCCTAATTTTCTTGGAATTTATTAATGAGTTAATTAGAGAAATCATATAATGAATCCCTAATCAGCCTCTTAATGTAATTAAGAGTAATTAAGCATGTGAACAGTGGTTTAATCACTTAATTAAGATAATTAAGCATTGTTTAAGTGAAGAGAAAGTTTATGGATTGAGTTTGGGGTACTTTCCTTAAGTTATTCCCTAAACCCTCTTTCTTCCTTAATCAAAACATAATTAAGAATTAATCCACTATTGATCTACTTAATTAATCTAATCAAACTTTCAAAACAAATCTAAAATTAATCAATCACTTTCTGGGTAGATCCTTAGGTGTTTAAAAGCTTAAGGTAAGCTTAAGGAAATCAAAACCCAACCCACCTGTATGGGGAGATTATAAAAGTACTTAATGAAAACCCTTAATTTAATTAATCAATAATTATGAGGCAATTGCATTAGGCCCCTTTCTTTCTTAGGAGTATTGATGATTTAAATTCCATGTGGTTGCATATCATATGTTGGCTCACAATTGTTTGAATAATTATGTTAAAGTGGTGTAGGTAAGGGGTAATTAATGAATTTAATCTACACCTTAATCTAAACAAAACATAAAATCAATCTAATTATTCTAAAAATTAAAATAAATCAATTCACACATGGGGGAAATGGGTTAGGACCATTAAACTCTTTTCACATTTCCTAAATCAAATTCAAAACAAAAATAAAAAATCTCTTTATGAAATGTTTATTCACTTTAAATGATGTAATTTCATAAGATTGTCTTTAGGAATTAATTAGGGTGAATGAAGTTACATGCTTACATCACTTTATTTCTTTCCAAACATGCTAAAATGTTGTAAGACATATGAAATCATGCATTCATATCTTTTGAAAAATCAAAATAAATGAAATGTTTCCTGTATGTCAAATTGCATGTTTTGGCTAAAGTAAGAATATGAGTGGCTATTATCACTATTAAATCAATAATTATTTTCAAAACTTATGAATCAAATATTATAAATGAAGGTATGCTACTTATAAATACTTATAAGATTGCATGTGATTGTAGCATAAAATGTGTTATGTGATTTTCTTCTCTTTTCTTAACATAGGTTTGTATAGGATTTGCAAAGTGTATAGTTCATTTGAAAAGAACATAACACTTGCTTAAATCCATTCCTATACACTTCTATGTTATGGCTTAAGAAGGATCTTCACATTACACATGTAAATTAAACAACCAAAATCAAACAAACAAACATAAACCTTTTGCATGATTCTTCATCCATTTGTTTTGTTTTTGCACATGCACGTGTATTTAAAAAAAGTGGTATATTAGTCTGGACATACCAGGGTTGCGAGGCTTTAAGTAGCCTTAAGAAGGTCTTGTACCTTATACCCTTAGTGTTGAAAACAATGGTGCCATACTCACTTATGTCTTTCATACATGTAAATGTGCATTTGATTAATGGATAAAAGAACCCCTCTCTTTTCTACTTAACAAAATCATGCATCATGAAATATATAATTTTTTCCTAAATAACATTTCTTTGCGTTCATCATCAAAGTTTTCTATGGTTTGCATTTGCATGTGAACATATGCTTAAGATCATTCATATGCATGATACACATGTTAGAAAGAAATAAATGGTCGTGTGTTTTGTGATAGTAATTCACTTTAATTAATTCTAAGATGCCTTTCTTATTGAATAGGTTTATTTAGAGAAAATCTAAACTTAGGATTAATTAAAACACATAATAAAATATTCACTAAAGAAAAATCATTAATGAATCTACCATAGAAATTACTTAAGGTAGGGAGGAAAGAGAAGTTCTCTTCTCTTTTCCTCTCTTTACAACACTCAATAATTAAGTGTAGGTTCATTCAAACGAAATAAAATCATCAAATATAATTAATAAATCGACAAAATCACTTAAATGAAATAACAATCTAAGTTGAATCCTTCACACTTAAAAAATTCTAACTTTAAAGCCTAGGTAAGACATGCCACACAAGCCTTAAATGGCACACACATTAGGCTAAGTCACCATTTCTAGCTCTATGTTAGGGCGATGCATGATTTGATACCTGATTTTGTTTTGTGATGTAATATTTTAGTTTAGATGTTAGGGTGTATGTGCATAGACTGGATGATAGGATGATATTAGTTTAATCATATTTTTTTGCAGGGGATTGTGCTTAATGGATATTGTAATAAAGAAATATAAAAATGTTTTTGCTGTGCATGTTGGTTATACCCCTTAGCATAATCCAAATTAGAATAAGTGGACTTGGTTACCCATGTGTGGGGTGCTAAGTCCAATTTATTCATACACATTCTTGGGATTGTGTGGTATGTTTAGCTAATCTCTGTTTTACAGGTTTAGTTAGATTTACTTTTCCTTTTTCATGTAATTTTGAAATTAAGATTTGTAATGAATGTTATGGGGGAATTAGGTTGAGCATTGGTCATAAGAGAATGTCTTATGCACCATGTAAAGTATTGGAGCAACCACATCCCAACCAACCAAAAGAAGGAAAGAAAGAAAGAAGAAAGAAGGAAAGAAAGAAATGAAGAAAAGAAGGAATGAAGAATGAAGACCCCATAACATGAATTCTTTCTAAATTGTAATTAATTCATTTTAATCTAAGTTGTGTAAGGGTAGCTACCCATTTCTTTTCAGGTTTGTCTTTGAGCCGACCACAAAGGTCTCATATTCTTTGTGTTAGCTTTATAAAATTGTCTGATGTTTGTTTAGCTTGTGCATTTAGATGACATGTTTTTCCTAGTTTCTTTCTTGCTTTGATGAATGGCCTGGATGTGATTAGACTCTTAGGAAAAAATAAATTTTCTATCCAATTAATCAACTCAAACTTAAAAATTATTAACTCATAACTTCACATAAAGTCTAGGTTATAAATCAAGATAAAAGATTTAACAACCCCTTAGCTGGATTTTGTATATCTCACATCATGCATAAAGAGCATCTTACTTCACTCTTGCTTATGGACGGCTTCCACCTTTGCCAGAGAACTTGGCATGATCTTTGAGAGCCATGGTGGAAACACACCTCCTTCTTGCTGATTTTGGCCCATAACCAATTTCTCATGCATTAGGCATATGAATCCCATAGCTTATGTCAAATAAATTTACCAAAAATAAAAATAAAACTTAACAAAAAATTGCATTAGATTTAAGTCATTAATCATGCCCTACATGATCTAGTCTCTTAGAGAGTATGTTTAAGGACTTAGTCTTTTTCTAAATAAAGAATATCCTAGCTATCTTGCAAAACCATATGACTTGCTTACATATATTTAAAATCATAGGAGTTAGTTGGCGGCCACCCCCAGGTGATTGTAAGTCCAATTGTCGGGTGGTTTATCTTCTCTTGTGGAGGTAAACCATATGCCCACTTTTTCCTTTGATTTAGATCGTGCTTTGTCCCTTGCCAAAGCTCCCTATAATCTATGGTTTTTGTTTCCCTTTGTGGGCTACAAGCAAAAATCCTCATCTCTTAGGAATTTCCACGATCTTGTGTTGTGGAATTGTAGGCCTTAGATTTCCAATAAAAATTCAACTCAAACACATAATTCTCATCAAATTTTAAAAATATAAAGACCAAACATAGGATAGTTTGGGATGCTCGCTAGGTTTCCTAACGTCGTGAGCATCCCCTACTTATCTCCCTTTAGCTTCGATAATATCTCCCTAATTGATCAATCCCACTTGATCTCTTAAAAATATAGCCCTATCTTTGAAATCTTTGGAGATAATGATCATTTACCTTATTTGAGAGTATTCTTAATGAATCTCATTCCTTAAAATGTAATTAACTATGGGGGATTACATCCATAGGGAACTTAACGAACTCAGCTTAAAATAAACCCTACTTTACTTTTCCATATAAAGTAGGGGAAGAATCTCTGGTACATCCGAAGACCCATAATCCGTAGGAGTCCTCATTAGGTGATTAGGTGCATTGCAGGATGGTGACTTCTGTCTCTTTAGATAGCACATCATCCCTCAATGTTGTACCTGATCACCCTAATAAGAACATCTACAGATCTACGTAGTGTCTACCAAGTATGTAATTTTGCCTTCATTTATTTTTTCCAATAGATAGATGAAGATGAAAATAATTCACCATAGATTTTTCTAGCGACTCTGCTAGGGATAGTTCCTCTCTCCATCTTTGGTAAATGATCATCGTCTCCAAGTGTCGATAGTGGATTTGTATTTCATATGAATCTGAGACTATCCTTCTTTTTCATTGGCAGTTAGTTTATTTCATTCTTAAGCTAAGCTAGCCAACATCCTTTACGTTTTAGGACCTCACTACATGTAGGCCTTGAAACCCCTATTGGGTTCCCCGAATAGGTGAAATTAAAAATTTAATAAAAATAAATAACTAATGACTTCCTCCTTATCATTTCTATGGAAAGTAAAGGTTCATTCAAAAAATAAATAAAAATAATTAAATCCTTTATAAAAACAACAATTTCCAAAAAGTACTTTTTCAAAATACACCTAATAAAATATTTCAACCTCATACTCAGACTCCTTTGCCTCTTTTGATTACTGAACATGAGGAGGAGCATGTGAACCTTAGTAGTAATTTGAATGGAAACATGATGATGAGGGAAAATCTAAAAAACAATTCTGAAGATGCTCTTGAAATTTGTGTTGCTCCTGAAATCTGTGCACTAAATGGTTTTACTACATCTCCTTCTAATCTTGAGGCCCGACATACATGCTAATCCACCTTCCAGTATCTTGAAATAGAGGAAGGAGAAGTTATCATTAGAATGCTTTGATTGAATTTGACCCCATCCTTAATACAACTAAACAGTCTCTCTCGGATGGCGATTCTTTGGATAAAGATAGACCATTTCAAACTATTTTTAAAAAGAAATCACTAAAACCAAAAATGTTTTCTAACACCTCAACTAGATCTACTATATCTGGTTCCACATCTTATAAATAATGGTATTATGTTCCTTCTTATCCCTCTGTTATCTATTTGTTTGTTCTTTACCTTATCTTTAGTTTTTGTTATGTTTAATGCTCTTATTTGGAATGTTTGAGGGATTGGGACCATCATTGTCTGCAACTGTGTTAGAAGTCTATGACGTATTAATAATATTGCTTTACTAGTTCTCATTGAACCCCTCATACATTCTACTAAGATCAATCATGTTGCTAGAATGCTAGGTTTTAACAACAAAATTTGGTTATTTTGGAATAGTTCAGTCAAGGTCTCTATTCTTGATGATATTCAATAAGTTGTTAATGTCCATAACTCTCTGGGTGATTTCTCTGCTTTAGGCTCTTTTGTTTATGCTTCTTGTAACAAGACTGGTAGGAACATCCTTGGGACAATCTAAGAACTTTTGCTTCTACTGTTAACAAACCATGGTTGGTTGGGGGCAACTTCAACACTATCCTCTCATCATTTGAAAGAAGGGGTGGTTGTTCTCCTAACATTCACTCCATGGAAGATTTTTCCAATATGATTCTTGGTTGCAACCTTTTTGACATCGGCTTCTCGGGTTCGGATTACACTTGGCACAGCTCTAGACTCTGGCAACGGCTTGATAGAACTCTCTTTAACTCTCTTTAGACTAATCAATGGCCTTGTACCTCTGTTGAGCATTTGAGTAGAACTTTGTCCGACCACGCTCCTCTTTTGATATCCATTAAAAATCCCTCTAATAGACTTTCCTTCTTTAACTCTTTCAAATTCCAGAATATGTGGATTCAGCACATTGATTTCATGAATGTTATCTCCACCAACTGGATGGCCCCTCTTCACCCTGATAATTTTGTTAAGGGCATGATTCGTCTCTAGTTTAAACTTAAAAGACTTAAACAAAACCTAACTTGGTGGAACAAGCACTTTTTAAAATCTCTTGCTAACATCAAAAACATGGACCAATTGGTTTATTGTCTTGAAAATGCTATTTTGACTGACTCTTCTAAACTAAAGGATTTAAATGAAGTAAACTATAACTGGTTATCTATCGAATATGGAAGAAACTTATTGGCAGCAAAAGGCTGCTAGTAAACATATTGTTGATGGGGACAGAAATACCAGATATTTCCATGCTCTTTGCCAAAAAAGAGAGCTTTAAACTTTGTCCAAAAAATTAAAAGTGATAATGGCAATGGATCAGACAATAATGAGATTAAAGACTCATCACTAATCATTTTAAAATTTGTTGAACAAGAGCCACACTTTAGAGGCTACCTCCAATCCTCATTTGAATGGAGAGGCTTATTTTCAAATTTGTAATTTTTGAAAAGAAAGAAATTTTAACTTTAACATATGTGAGATATGTTGAAATGGAATTTCAATGTTATGATATGATTTTATTTGGAAATGAAATCTTATTTCAACAAATTGGGTATATTGAAAGAGAATTGTTCATTTTCAAATATGTGCTTTTTGAAAAGGTGATTTTTTATTTTGCTTTTGTAAAGATGATTATTGATTTTATTTTTGAAAAGATGATTGCTGATTTTGTTTTGGAAAAGATGGGTGTTGATTTTATTTTCGAAAAGATGATTGTTGATTTTGTTTTTTAAAAAGATGATTGTTGATTTTATTTTTTTGAAAAGATGATTGTTGATTTTATTTTTGAAAAGATGACTCCCGTTTGACATACCCAAATTTGTCAAAAGAGAGTTTTATTTTTCAAAATAAATTTGGACTTCATTTAGCATACCCAAATTTGCTAAGTAAAGATCCCCCTCTTCAAAAAATAAAAATAAAATAATCATAAAAATAAAACACATTTGGATTCTTTATTTAGCATACCCAAATTTGCTAAGTGATGACCCTCTTTTCAAAAAAACAAAAAACAAAAATAAAAAAAATCTAGATTCTTCATTTAGCATACCCAAATTTTCTAAATAAATATCCCACTTTTCAAAAATCAAAACATCAAAATTGGAAACACATTTGAACTTTATTTAGCATACACAAATTTGGTAAGTAAAGTTCTCATTTTCAAAAAATCAAAATTAAAAATTACAAATCAAAACACATTTGGATTCTTCATTTAGCATACCAAAATTTGCTAAGTGAATATCCTCTTTTCAAAAATCAAAACATCAAAACATAATATACATTTGGATTCTTCATTTAACATACCCAAATTTGCTAAGTGAAGATACTCTTTTCAAAAATCAAAAATCAAACACATTTGGATCTTTTATTTAGCATACCCAAGTTTGCTAAGTAAAGGTCCATCTTTCAAAATTAAAAATCAAACACATTTGGATTCTTCATTCACATACCTAAATTTGCTAAGTAAAGATCCTCTTTTCAAAAAAATCAAAATAAAAGAAAACAATTAGATTTTATTTAGCATACACAAATTTGCTAAGTAAAGGTTCCATTTTCAAATTCACACATGATTCACCAAACAAGCAAAAGAAGAAGAAATTTGTTTTCAAACAACTCATTTAGCATACCCAAATTTTCTAAATGAGTAAATCCCAAATAGAATCAATTGACCATTTATTTTAACATACTCAAATTTGTTAAATAAAATGTCCCCAAACACAAAAATCAAAATCAAATATGAACCAATGGAAGCATCAATCTCTTCGAAATATTTCAACCCATTTCCAACATACACAAATTTGTTGAAAATGGATTCTAAATTCAAAAATCTCTTCCCCAATTCTAAATTCAAAAATGTCTCCTAAATTAAAGAGCCCCACTTAACATATTCAAATTATTGAGTGTAAATTCTAAAGTCAAATTAAAGCAGAAATCTTATTTGAGTTTATTTTCCCAAAATTGTAGAATTTCAACTCAATTTCAGTTTAGTTCAATTCAGTTCTAATAAAAGCTCAGAAGTATGTGTTTATTTTTCCTTTTGGGATGGATTTGGCCTTGGATCGGGCCAGCCTCCCACAGACTGACTTTGCCCACCTCATTCATTTGGCCGAGGTTTCAAGGGAGCTAGGATCACTTGTGGGGACCACTCTCCTGGCCGTCGGTAGGAGTGTGGTGAGGCGAGCCATCATATGTTGAGATGCCATCAAATTTAGAGTTTCCCTCCAAGAGGAAGACTATGGCGGTTCGTTGATTTGTAGTTTCAACCCTGCGTTGTGGTTCCCTTTTACAATACATCCCACCCACTCATTATCTTCTTCCAAGGGAAAGGCTCCCTAGTTCTAGGGATAGTCTCCCATAGAGGAGGTCTAGTTCCCATCGCTCCTCCCAGGACGACCTGATAGATGCACAGATCAAGTGGTATCATGTGCACATAGCCAAAGAGATGGAGGTAGTTGCTCAATCTGCAGTAGAGGAGTTACCCAGGATAGTCTCTCCTGTGATCACAAAGAACAAGTTTCATCCCCTCTCTAGATCTGATGGAGAAGAAGATATTAGGAGGATCTCAGTTTCACCTCAACCTGTAGTTCACTTTTAGGCTCCTACTCGAGATAGGAGAAGGTCGTATGTCGGCCTTAGATCAATTTTGCACCTAGTCGGTGGGGCTTACGGACGATCAGAGTCTGAGGCCCAATTTGACTTACGGTCAGTCATCCCTCGTAGTGTTAGTGAACACATCAGTTAGAAGAGGTTTAGAGAAGCCTGTGTATTTGTACATATCACCAGTAGAGAGAGACATAGGTATGCTAGACAGTTAGCTACAACTACTCTTGTGGACTTTCTCGATCAGTGTGCTACCCGCACCAGTCATATTGATAGCATTGTATTGATTGGTACTACTCACCATAAGAGAGGAGTTCCCATGTAGAGAGAGTCAGTGGTGCCTCGGCTACAGAGCTCTACTCTAAGCGCACCATCTCTAGTATAAGCTCCCATCATCCACAGTTCCAATAGAAGCCATGAAGGCTGCATCCAGAGAAAAGAGAGCCCCACTGGTGATCCGGCTATGACCAAGAGATCTTATTCCATCTACATCACTAATTGAGGGGAGGTTGAGCTCTCCTGCTTGACCTCTTGCTCCAATTATGGTGAAGAGGGAATGGTGTCCATGGAGTATCGTAGTTGTGCCATCACCACGACCGCCACAATAGAGCATGGAGATAGCAGCAGCAAAGGGGGGAAGGAGATAATACTATTATCCCCATGGCGATAGATCCTCCCAGGAGTATCACTCCTCCTATGATAGATGATACCCATGAGCATATTTCTTATAGTGAGTGTAGCCCTCATAGGGTTAGATCTCCAACATCAGAGGGGGTTAGACATATTTTTGTACATGGGCATGATCCTACCACTAGTCAGCCACACTCATTTGTGCCCACGTAGTTAGACCGCTCCCTAGATGCTATTATAGCACAATATCTTATGGAAAATAAGGAAATTCTAGGATACGATTCATCCTACCTAGAGAATAAGAAGGTTAGTTTTGATCATAATGAAGATGATATGTTGGAGGATTCAGCAGGAGTACATATGGTTGATGCCAGGGGTTCCCCTCTTCGAGATCAATAGAGTTTGGAAGGTTTTGTAGCTGAGCAAAATGATACAGCCTACTTGACCCAACACCTCCTTCAATAACTAAAATAGAAGGATGAATAAATTGATAGGATGGAAAAGAGGCTTGAAGACTTGCTAGCAGCAATTTTGGCACTTCAAAACCAAGCCCAAGCAGTGCATCCTACTATTGTAGAGACAGGTCAACCTGAGTTGTTGCATGTTGTCGATCAAGCCAAGACTTCACCACCAGTAGAGTAGGTCAGCACTAGCTTGTATAGGATGGTAGTGGACAATACCTCTGTAAAAGAAAAGGAAATTAAACTCATGGTTGAACCATTGGTGCAAGCCCGAGGTAGATCATCGATTCTAAAGGGTAGACCCTACCCAGAGGAAATCAATTCCAAAGGGTATACCCTACCTAGAGGTATCAAAAGGGTTTTGTGCCACCTTCTTTCAAGAGCTTTGATGGTAGTGGGAACCCGTGGCAGCACATAGCACACTTCAGGGCCAACTGTTGCAAAGCTGGTGGTAGCGATGCATTAATATTCTATCTTTTTTGTCAGTAGTTTCGCAAGCATAGCCTTTGATTGGTATGTTGAACTCTCCAACAGTTTAGTGAAGACTTTTACTGAGTTTGAGCAACTCTTCATTAAAAGGCTTGCTGGAGCTCAACAATGGGTGACTATAGTTGAACTCGTTGTGGCTTAACAGCAGCCCGGTGAGTCCCTCATTGATTATATTCTTATATGGCACAATTTGAATTTGAAATCTGCAAAAAGCTACTGAACAACATGCCATTGAAATTCTACTAAAGAATATTCATGTCCCAGTCGCCTTCTTGCTCAAAGGTTTTACCATCAAGATATTTGAGAAGCTAATTAACAAGGTGGCTAGTCTACAAGGAGAGGCCAATTATCTTTTCAAGATCGTCAACAAAGCCAAAACCATAGAAAGCTTATGAGAAGAATCCAGGCGTGCGGTGTTGGACAAGGGGGAAAGCGACCAAAGATTAGCATTAGAGACCTCAGCTCCTACATCACTTTCACCTCCTTTACCACCACCTAGGCCATCCTGACGCCACAAGCCTCCACGGCCTTCTTGCCTCCCTCCTATAAACTCATACCCAGCACATAGGTAGCTACCATCCACCTACTCTTTTAAATAAACTAAATAAACCATATTCATTTAAGAGATAGATAAACAAGAAAATCTTTAAGAATCTCTTAAAGAAACCTAATTTTCAACTACAGAACTAGGAAGCTAGAGAAAGGGTGAGCAATGATCCTAACTTTTTCCCCTACCACCGCATGCTAGGTCCTGTTTTGGAAGATTATTTTACATTCAAGGATTGGATTAAGAATAGCTACAAGACAGGCGCCATAGTTATCCCAAAAGAATATCTAGTAAAATAACCATCTAATTTACTTAGGGTAGTACTTGGGGATACCTGTGATCCTCTCAAAACCAAAGAAAGTTGGGATATCTCCTTATCCCGAACCTCTAAAAAGATTGTTTCAAAAATCAAGAAACTTTCCTTGCAGGTGCCTAAGGCAACTTGAACCTCCAACATCAAGGAAGGCTTGCAAGTTTCCAAAGATAACTTGGGGAAGGTAGGAGCTCAGCAGCAGCAGCATCCTATACTTGCGGGATAACCAAGTAGTGCAACCATTGACTGAGCCCAATCTCCATTCCACCGTTATAGCTACTACTTCAGTTGGAACTTCTATTTCAGCTAGCTCTTCCTCTAGTATAAATCTTATATTGGTGGATGAGGGCATCAAATCCCTCACCCTCTTACTTTACTTAATTTCTACAATGTACCTCCTTCAAAATCCATGAAATTGAGGAATAAAGCTAGTTTCAATTACAACTTTTACTTTTGATGGGATTTCTAAATCCACTCTTACAAAAAAATCTTCAAGTCTAAATAATAATTATAATAACTCTCTTCTTGAGTTGGACTTTCTTTTTTTGAATACTATGGGTTCACCTTTTTAGATAGACTTGGAATCTTCTGATTCTGAGGGTCCTATAAGAGAAGCTATAGGTGAGCCTGATGAGCAGGTAGAATCTTCCACTAACCTACCTCAAGAGATTACAAAAGTTAACCTCCATAGTAGCAAGGTTCTACTTCCTAGGGCAGCATCTAAAGATAAGGAGAAATAAGTCATTGGTTCTGATGATTGAGAAGCCCTCCACAGGATGCTCCACCCTTGGATATGCTTGTGGAGGATCTGGCCAGAGTTGATTACAATGTCCTCGCTCACCTAAGAAAGTTGCCAACTAAGTTAAGCATATATGATGCCCTTGTCTGATCCAAAGAGATGAGGGAATCATTAATCAAGGCTATTCTTGATCTAGAGATATGCTTAGCTCAGTTGATTGCTATTGAAGAGGAGAAACATTGTTCAAGAGAAGCCCAAGGAGTCACATTCACAGATGAAGACCTTCTTTTTGGGGACATGGAGCACAACTGTCCCCACTACATTATAGTGGATATGGGCAAGTTTAGACTTTCCAGGGTGCTTCTTGATCCAGGTGCATCTGTGAATATTATGAGACTAAAGACCCATGCCTACTTGAGGATTGACATCTCTACACTCTAAGGAGATTGGATATTGTTGAGAGGATTCAATGAATAAGGCGAGAGGGCATTAGGTTCCGTAGTGTTACCTTTGAAAATAGGTGACTGGAAGATTGAAGCCAAGTTTTATCTAATTGATTCAAATACATCATTCACTATTTTTCTCGATAGGCCTTAGATACACCAGAATAAGATGATTCAACCCTCCTTCATCTGCATCAAGTTGAAGGGATGGAATCAATACTATGTCAAAGGAGATGAAAAGTCATTTTCAGTTAGAGAGGTTGAGATATATGAGGATGTGACCTACTATCTTCCTCAAAACACCTTTTCTCATGAACTTGATCTAAATTAAAATACAAAATAAAAAGAAAAAGAAGAAAAAGAAAAAGAAAAAGAAAAAAAAGTGAAAATACAAGTGAACGAGAAAAGTACATCACGGATGAAGTAGAGCCACATATCACATTCCACCCACAGTTCATTCCACCATACAGATATATGGGTTGAATGACTGGACCTCCACCATGCAGAACCAGAGGAAGATATAAAGGAAATTCCAAAGGTGGAAGACCCCTATGGCGACAACAGGTTATGTTCTAGTTCATAAGAGTACCCCTACTATTCACATAGACTTGGAATCCAGCTCAGAGGATGAGTCTAATGTGATTAGCATACCAACCAACCCCTCTCAATGGGTTTCATTGGAGGTGACACTTGAGCCAGACAGCGATGAAGACCAGGCCTCCAAGCAAAGAATGAATGTATTCGAATCAAGTTTATGTGAAACTATCAGGCCACAGTTAGGAACCTTAGCTCTAACCTCACTTTCCTCTCAAAAAGTTGAAGGTTTAGTAGTTAAGTAAGCCCCCCTAGTCATCCATGGATGTCCAGCCAAAGAGACTCCTTTTGGGAGCATTATCCTCAAGTCCAGAAGTTGATGTAGAACTTGAGGATAATTCATATATAAAATTAATGGAATTACCTTTCAATTGGTACTCACCTTGTGTTCTTAATCTAGTAATGAAAGGTTTGATTCCTTATACATGGTCTAAGAACAAGTCAGAGTACTTCAAGAAGTTGTGGAACAATAGAGGCAGGGATGCAGAATCATGATCAGGACTAGGATTTGGTACATTGTGTCTAGTCGATGATGATGATTATTGCTTAATTGTTACCAATCATCTAGAATATGATAAGTTCTTCTTAACCACACTAACTCTTATGAGGAAGTATGTTTAGAAACATTAGATGATCCAGCTGATCTCCAAATCAAAGATGCACCACCAAAATTTGAAGAGGAAATCCATTCAATATTGATAAGCTCAAAGAAATCAACCTTGGGATAGAAGAAAATCCATGCCTGACATACATTAGTTCGTTGTTGAATGAAGAAGAAACCAGTGACTTAATTAGGCTTTTGATTGAGTTTAAGGACTACTTCGCATGGAGTTATGAAGAGATTTTTGGATTTTCTCCTGATGTAGCAGTGCACAAACTAGCAATTAACTCTAACGCTAATCCTATCAAGCAAGCTCCTAGATGCATGCGATTAGAAATCAAATAATAGGTCATTTCTGAAGTCAAGAAATTGATTAATGCTGGTTTCATCACGAAGAAAATACCACGGTTAGCCAATGTCGTGCCAATTAAGAAAAGAATGGCCAAATTTGCATATGCATCATTTTAGGGACTTAAACAAGGCATGTCCTAAGGTGGAGTTTACTCTTCCTATACCAAAATTAATGGTGAACATCGCCTCATCTCATGCAGTATTCTCCTTCATGGATGGGTCATCTAGCTAAATTAAGATGGCCCCAGGATGAAAGAAACCCTGCTTTTTAAACCCCGATCATAATCTATTATTATAAGGTCATGCCTTTCGGCCTTAAAAATGTTGGTGCTACATACCAATGGGCCATGACTCAGATATTCAATGAAATCATTCATCATCAAGTTGAGTGTTATATTGATGATCTAGTAGTCAAAAGCAAAGAAAAAGAAGACCATCTCTTTAACTTGAGAGTAGTTTTCAAACAGTTAAGACAATATAACCTCAAAATGAATCCCCTAAAGTGTGCATTCGGAGTAGCTTCAAGGAAGTTCCTTGGGTTTATTGTCCGACACCAGGGAATAGAGATAGATCCAAAAAAGATCAAAGCTATCTTAGAAATGCCACCACCTAAAAGTTTAACTCAACTCAGATCTTTCCAAGGGAGGTTGGCATATCTAAGATGCTTTATCTCCAATCTATCGGGAAGATGCAATCCATTTTCAACACTTATCAAAAAGGATGCTAAGTTCAAGTGGGATGATAAGTGTCAGAATGCCTTTGAAAATATCAAGGAGTATTTGGTGATGATGTACATTAGCTATCCTAGGCATGCCACTTATCATCTACACTATTGCATTGGATGACTCCCTTGGCACTTTATTAGCCCAAGCCAGTGACAAAGGGAAGGAGAGTGCTCTCTACTACCTCAGCCATCGTCTGATTCCTACTGAAGCGAACTACCACCTATTAAGAAACATTGCCTAGCTTTAATATTTGCATCCCAAAAGCTACGACACTATATGCTTTCTCATAAGGTGAACTTGATTTCAAGAATCAATCCACTGTAGTATCTCATGACACGGCTAATATTATCTAGATTGGTGCGTTGGTCCATGATTCTCTCATAGTTTGATATTACATTCGTACCCCTCCGTGAGGTGAAAGGTCAAGCACTAGCAGATTTCTTAGTAGCACACCCACTTCCTGCTAATTCCCCGCTTAGTGACGATCTCCCTGATGAACAAATCATGAACTTAGGGGAGATTAACAATCACCATTGAGCGATGTATTTTGATGGTGTGGCTAGCTTTGACAAAGGAGAAGAACCACGATCTACTCTTCCAGGAAAGGCAGGTGTAGGAATAGTTCTCTTAACACCAGACCGCGATGTGTTGAGATTCTCGTAATATCTCTCTAATCCCTGCTCCAACAATGAAGCCGAGTATGAGGCTTTGATTGCAAGTTTAGAGTTAACCATTATAGTGTCTGTCAAGAGCATCAAAATCTATGAGAATTCTTAGCTGGTTATCAACCAAATTACTGGGTCCTTCAAGGTTTAAAACCTAAGCTTCATCACAACCATGAGCATATCATGAAGATGTTGGCCCAAATCTCAAGGTCACCATCTACAAGGTCCCTCGAGGAGAGAACACAATAGTAGATGCCTTGGCCAAACTTGCCGAGGAATTGGCATGTCCGAAAGATGATTTCATTCTAATAAGGGTCCAAAATAGATAAATCCTATCCTTTATTGATGTTGAACTCATCGAGAGACTTTCTCTAGATGGGGAAGTTGCCTTTGCCAACAAAGATGAGGAGCTTGATTTTTGGAAACTGTTCAAAGATTATTTAAACACCGACAAACTACCTCAAGAGAAATCATAAGCCCATCAGATGAAGCAAATAGCTCTCTCCTATGCTCTCGTGGATGGAACCTTGTACTGACAATCTTTTGATCAAATGTGGTTACATTTTTTAGACAAACATGAAGCATGTAGGATCGTGATCGGTAATTCGGTCTATGGCATCAATCCTTCGATTAGATTAAAGAAGATCAAGAGACTAGGATACTACTGGCCTTTGATGATTACATACTACATCAACGTGGCTAGTATATTCCATCAATGTTAGGTACACAGTGTGGTCTTACATCAACCACCCAACATTCTACATCTTATATTGGCCTCATGGCCATTTGAGTGTTGGGGTACTGACATAGTGGGTCTGATCGATCCTCCTTCTTCTAAGGGTCATTGATTTATCTTGGCTGCCATTGACTACTTTTGCAGCTGGGAAAAGGCAATCCCACTAATAGAGGTCACAGCTCAGCATGTGCTTAAGTTTTTCAGGAACCATATCATATATAGGTTTGTTATATCCAATAATGGTACTGATTTCAAGAGCACCAAGATTAACAGCTTCGGTAGGAGATACGGTATAGGTTGGTGATACTCCACCATCTACTATCCAAGGGAAAATGACCTAGCAGAAGCATTCAACAAAACTCTCATCCAGATACTAAAGAAGACACTCGACAACAACAAGCGGCATGGCATGAGTAGTTGGTTGAAGCCTGGCACCATATACAAAACTCCAACTCAATCTACCTTGTTCTCCTTAGTGTATGGGTCCGAAGCTGTTCTACCATTAGAAGTTCAACTCTCGTTACTAAGGATAGCAATGGGTAGCAAAATCACTACATAGCAGAATGCAAAGTTGTGGTTAGAAGAGCTCGATGGTTTGGAGGAGAAACACCTACGAGCATGCTATAACCTCAAGTTATACAAATCCAAAATGATTCAAGCTCATGACAAGCTAGTCCACCCTAGAGCTTTTCAAGTAGGAGAGCTTGTCCTAGTTTTAGGAGAGATTTGCCCGTCGAAGATGGGAGGCAAGTTTGAACCACTAGGCTCTTTTATCATAGAAAAGGCCTACCAAGGATGATCTTATCAGCTTATTGATTGCAAAGGGGAACACCCGATGCTTCTAATTAATGGGCTCTATTTGAAAAAATATTACCCATTAAAATATATTTGAAAATCATTATCATCAATAGAAAAAAATTTCATTCCAATTCATCAAAATCTTCCCTTCTTTCGAAGCATTATTTGCTTATTTTGTGAATCTTCCACAATGTATTTTGGATAGGTGTAAGAGAACCCAAGCAACATCCTCTCCCTCTTTCATAACATGAACACAATCAAACACAATTCCCCAATGCTACCAGAATAGGTGTGAGAGAACTCAAGAGGCATCCTATTTCGACTAGCACAACTAAGTTAGGTGTAAGAGAACCCAAACAACATCCTTTCTTGGTGGGATCACAACTACCATTCATGGCACCATTTCATCAATTGTCCAGCGTATTTTTAGGATAGGTATAAAGAACCTGAGAGGCATTGTTTTCCTTTTAACACAAACATAAACACAAATCTTTTATCTCGGGCTAATTTGATGTGGGAGGTATCCCCCTGTGGCACTCACTCATTAGCTGCTCTAAGTTGGGATAACATGCTACCTTGCTAGTATGTCACCCTAGTAGTCACTTGTCCAATGGATGTGAGTCCCCATGCTTTCTTCCCAACTTGACCATTGTAAACCAATGAGCACCTTATTAGTTTGGTAGACCTCACTGCCCAGCTAATAAGCTATCTGATGTTGATTTTGTTTAAGAAGATGTGAGTCCCCGTGCTTTCTTCTTTTATTAACCATCATCACTAACTAGGTCGAGTATGTTTGAGGTTTAGGATAAGTCCCCTAGAGGCTCCTTTCCTCTTGACTACTCTTGAGTTGATATAAGTCTCCCAGTGGCATTCACTCAATAGTCGCCCTATGTCAGATAGCATCTGTCGAGCCGAAGACAGACTATCCCAATCAGTTGCGCTGTAGGAGGATGTGAGTCCCCGATGCTTTCTTAATAGGCTGATTATTGCAAACTGATAGGCACCTTAGGTTGGTTGATGTTCACTATGCTGACAACGACTCACCCGGTGGATACGCCATTCTTGGAAGATGTGAGTCCTCACGCTTTCTCCTTGAGTTGGCCACCAAATTCCTACATATATTATCTTCTCCACGGTTTTGGATTAAGCCCTTAGTGTCCCCTCTCCCCTGTGGGTACTCTACTTGGATCACGTCCTTTATGACCCCATTTAAACAATACATGGGTTACTCTTAGATTGGAATGTCCCCTCTTTCCTAGTAGCCACCCTTGTGGTTGGATAATTTGTTCAGCGGATGCACAGATTCTCTCCTGGTTCAGTAAATTTGAGATACGTCTAGGCTGATATAAGCTCATTCTCAGTATGATCCCTCGCAAACCAATAGGGTCCACAATAAATAAACAAACAAATAAACAAATCTATTCACTTGTGGATTAGGAATTCAAACTCCCAGTGGCCCCTTTCCCAAGCAGGCATCCTATCTTTAAGGCAGTGTCAGCAGAACTCCCTATAGGAATTTCCTGACTATGCTTGAGTTGAGATAAGTCCCCGGGTTGGCACTCTCTCTGTAGTCACCCTTAGATCAGGTTCAATCTATTTTTTGCACAAATAGGTTGCCCCGACAGTCATACCGCTTTGGAAGATGTAAGTCTATTACGCATTCTTTCTAGCATGATTGTCGCAAACCGACGGGCAACCCTTGGTTGGATTGACATGTTACCTGCTAATGTGTCGCCCTAGTGGTCTTTATTTAGAATTGATGTGAGTCCCACAATTAACCATTACAAACCAAAAGACATCCATTTGGTTGATAGTTCTCCCCTCGATTGGGAAGCTACTCCTTTTGGATTGGTAAATCTGAGTTAGACCAACAAGGCCAATATGTCCCTACCAAATCCATGGGATCCATCAAAAATAATTAAAAAATGAAATTAATCTTGACTATCTTTGAGTTGATTTAATTCCCCAGAGGTATTCACTCAAAAGTCAGCCCTAAGTCAGGTTCGATTTGTTGCACAACCAACCAATCACCCTAGTGGTTCCTTATTTTGGAAGATGTGAGTCCCTGCACTTTCTTCTTAACTTATTACCATTGCGAATGACAATCTCTTTTGTTGGATAGTCCTACTATGTGGTTGGTAGACTACCCTTGGATTGGTAAATCGAATGTAGACCAAAGCCAACGACCCTACTGGTGCGGTCCATAACCGATGGGATCCATAAAACAACTAAAATGAAATTAACTTTGACTATCTTTGAGGTTATGAGCATTCACTCAATAGTCGGCCTAAAGATGGGTTCAATCCATTTCAATGGATCACCCGAATGATCCCTACTTTGGAGAATGTAAAACTCTTCTTCATGCTTTCGCCAAAGGAAAACTTTGGTTGGATAGCCCTACCATTTGGTTAGTAGACTACCCCTTTGCATTGGAAAATTTAAGCTAGATTAAAGCCAACATGGCCCCTACTCTGTGTGATCCATCACGAACCGATGAGGTCCATCTCAAAATCCATAAAAAATTTTAAAATTTAAATCTAAAACAAATTCAACCCTCCTCCGTCGGTAGAGTCAAACTAATCAAATAAAACAAATCCAATCAAATAATCAAAACAATCAATCAATCAAATCAACCCACTTCTCCTCAGTGAGATGCAAATTTTTATGGTTCCGCAAGTGGAATCAATTCAATCTGGTTTGAACTTGCTCCCCTAGCGGAGTGTTCACATTTTCATCCCTAAAAGCGGATCCCGAATTCTAATCACCCAGTGGATTTCATAACCTCTTTTCCTTAGTGGATGACTTGAACTTGCTCCCCTAGTGGAGAGTTCACTTTTTCATCCCTAAGAGCATCAAATCAGAAATCAATAAATCAAATCAAATTTCTCTACAATGAGTCGCAAATCAAATCAAACCTCTCATCCTTAAACTAAACATAAAATAAAAAAAATTAAACATAAAATAAAGTAAAATAAAGACTAAATAAATACCTAAACCTAAAAAATAATCTTAAAATAAATAAAAAAATAAAACCTAAACCCTAAATTAAAAAAAACCTTAACTAAAATAAAATAAAATAAATCTAAACCTAAACTAAAATAAATAGAACCTTAATAAAAAAATCAACTAAACCTAAACCTAAACTAAACTAAATAAAATAAAATAAACTAAAATAAACCTAAAATAAACCCAATAACCTAAACCTAAAAAAATAAAAAAAAATAAAACCTAAACCTAAAATAAAATAAAATAAAACTAAACTAAAATAAACCTAAACTCCTTAAAAATAAACTAAATAAAAAAACCTAATTAAAATAAATAAACCTAAAATAAATAAAGTAAACTAAAATAAATAAACCTAAATATAAATAAAATAAAGTAAAGATAAATAAATAAAATAAACTAAATATGGTAAATAAACCTATATCGTTACTTAATTTAAAAAAAAACCTAAAACCCTAAATTCTAAACCTAAACCCAAACCCTGACCTAAACTACTACAATAAACCCTCAATCCTAAATTAAAAAAAAATTTAAATAAACAAAACAAAACCCTAACCCTAAAACCAAGATCTAAACTAACCCTAAACTGACCCTAAACCTACCACTGGGTTACTTAATTAAAAACCTCTAGGCACCTCATCTTAACCCAGGCCCTAACTGACCCTAACCCTAGCCTGACCTGGCCTCCCTAAACTGCCCCAAACAAATCCTTAAACTAATCATAAACCCTAAACCACTGGGCTTGCAACCTGACTCCACCACCAAACTATAAAAATGTAAAATATATAAAATCCTAACCTAAGTCCTCTTAAATAACCATACCCTGGGCCAGGCCACTGACCCTGAGGCTGGGCCCTAAACCATAAATCTTAAACACCACTAACCTGACCCTGGGCTAAAACCTCCCTACTCACCCACCCAAATACCATAAACTTATAAAATAATAAAAACAAAACCTAAAATAAATATAAATAAAATAAAATAAAACCTAAAACTAAAACTTAAATGTAAAATATAATATAATAAAAAAATAAAAACTAAAACTAAAATAAAATTAATTAAAACTTATACTAAACTAAAAAAATAAACCTAAAATAAAAATCCTAAATTAAATAAACCCAAACATAAAATAAAATAAAATAAAACCTAAACCTAAAAAATAAGCATAAAATAAAATCTAAAAATAAATAAAAATAAAACATAAACCCTAAACAAAAAACCTAAACCTAAATAAACAAAATAAAATAAACCTGGACCTAAACTAAAATAAACTAAACTAAAATAAATAAACCCAAAAAAACTAAACCTAAACTCTAAAATAAAATAAAATAAAATAAACTAAAAATAAACCTAAACCTTAAAAATAAAACCTAAAATAAACCTAAAATAAAACTCAAACCTAAACCTAAAAAAAAAAATAAAATAAAACCACCTAAACAAAATAAAATAAAACCTAAACCTAAAATAAAATAAAATAAATTAAACTTAAAATAAAACCTAAACCTAAACCTAAAAATAAACTAAAACAAAAATAAAACTTAAAATAAACATAAAATATAAACTAAATAAATAAAATAAAATAAAACTAAAATAAATAAATAAACTAAATAAACTGACCTACTGGTTTGCATTTTTAAAACCCTAAACCTTAGGCACAATATACCCTAAATCCTAAACCCAAACCTGACCTTAAGTGACCTTACCTGCCTGATCCTAAACCCCCAAATCACCCTGATGACCCTAAACCCTGACTCTAAAGGCCTGGGCTCTACTAAACTGACCCCAAACCACTGATTCCTAAACAAACTGAGCCACAAAACTCTAAACCTAAAACTGGGTGATAAAACCTAAATTCTAATGCTAAAATCCAAAGCCTAAAGCCCAAAACTGATCTTGACCCTAAACCCTGCTGACCCTAAACCCTAAAACCCTACCCCTAAACCCAACTAAAACCATAAACCCTAGATCTGTATCTTAAAAACCTAAAAATAAACCTACTAAATAAGACCTAACATAAAATAAAGAAAAAAAATAAAAATAATAATAAAACCTAAACTAAACCTAAAAACCAAAAAAATAAAAAAAATAAAAAAAATAATAAAATAAATAAAACTAAACTAAAATAAATAAACCTAAATAAAATAAAAAACTAAATAAAATAAATAATAAACCTAAAATAAAATAAAATAAAAAAATAAATTAAAACCTAAAATAAAAATAAAACATAAAATAAATAAAAAAATAAAACCTAAATGATAAACTAAAAAACTAAACCTAAAATAAAATAAAATAAACAAAATAAAATAAACCTAAACTAAACTAAAATAAATAAAACCTAAACCTAAACCTAAAATAAACTAAAAAAACTAAAAATAAAAACTAAACTAAAATTAAATAAAATAAACCTAAACTTAAATATAAAATAAAACCTAAACCTAAACTAAAATAAAAATAAACTTGACCTAAAAAAATAAAATAAAATAGAACTCAACTAAAATAAACCTAAACCTAAACCTAAACTAAAAATAAACTAAAATAAAAAACCTAAACTAAAATAAATAAACCTAAAATAAATAAATAAATAAAATAAAAATAAACATATAAAAAATAAAATGAAGTAATCTAAAATAAATAAAATAAACTAAATATACTAAATAATCCTAAACTTGGGGTTTACTTAATTAAAAAACCTTAAACAATCTAAACCAAAACCCTAAACCCTAAAACCCCCCCAAAACCCAAATAATCACAAACCCTAAACCCTAAAGCATAAATGGAAAACCCTAAACCTAAAACCCTAAACCTAAATCCTAAACCCTAAACCCTAAACCCTAACATAAACCAAACCCCAAACCCAAAAAAGTAACTAAATAAATTAAAAAATAAACCTAAACCCTAAAATAAAATAAACCTAAACCTAAACCTAAACACTAAGAATGTGCAGAACCTTGACAACAGGAACATCACCGTCAACCAGGCTCAATCTATATCTAGCGGTGGAGGCGATGGCGGAGGCGGCGGTTATCATAGTGGTTGTGGGGGATCTGGAGGTGCTAGTGGATATGGAGGTGGTGGTCAGAGGAGTGCTGGTTATGTAGGAGGGATGAGCGATGGAGATTACAATAGTGGTGGTGGCGGAGGGAGAGAGCGGGCATATGATGGTCGATCCCACTACTCGAGAGGACAGGGTGGTTCTGATGGAAACTAGAGAAATTGAAGAATGATCGATTTGATTTGCTGCTTATGGAATTGTTTCTTTACATTAGGGATGATTCTAGTTATCTAAGGTTTTTTACTTTGCTCTATACGTGCTCATTTTTTATTTAGGTCATCACTTGTGTCTTAGAAAACTTGGTGTGTTACTTAGTTGATGAAATCAAAAAGAAGAAATGTTGAAACTAAATTTATTCTTTGTTAAAAAAATAACAAAACCCTAAAATCTAATCCAAAGCTTGAACCCAAAAGTAAAAAAAAAACTAAACCTAAAATAAAAATAAAATAAACCTAGACCTACACTAAAATAAATAAACTAAAATAAATAAAACCTAAACCTAAAATAAACTAAACCTAAACTAAACTAAACCTAAAATACTAAATATAATAAAATAAACTAAAAATAAACCTAAACTAAAAATAAAACCTAAAATAAATCTAAAATAAAACCTAAAACTCTGAAAAAATAAAATAAAAACCTAAACCTAAATGTAAAATTAAAAATAAAATCTAACCTAAAAAATAAAATAAACATATAACTAAACCTAAAAATAAACATAAACCTAAAAAATAAACTAAAATAAAAATACCTAAACTAAAATATATAAAATAAACTAAATAAAAATAAAACAAAAACCTAAATTAAAATAAAATAATAAATAAAATAAGTAAACTAAATAAACCTAAAACCCTGGATTTGCTTAATTAAAAACCCTAAACCCTAAACCAACCACAAAATAAACCTAAACCACATATTAAACCTACAACCCTAAAAAAATAAAACCCTAAGCCATATACCCTAAACCATAAACACTAAACCCTAACCCACAAATCCTAAACCCTAAATCCTAAACCCTAAACCCTCTTAAACTAACCATAACCCTAAAAGCCCAAACTTAAAACCTAAGTAACTAAATAAAAAAATAAACTAAACCCTAAAACCTAATAAACTCCTAAACCTAAACCCTAAGAATGGGAAGAACCTTCATGGTAGGAATGTCACCGTTAACCAGGCTTAGTATAGATCTAGCAGTGGAGGAGAAGCCGAAGGCGGTGGTTATCGTAGTGGTGTTGGGTGACCTGGAGGTGTTGGTGGATATGGAGGTGGTGCTCTGATCAGTGGTGGTTATGTAGGCGGGAGGAGCGATGGAGGTTACAGCCGTGGTGGTGGCAGAGGAAGAGATCGAGGATATGATGGTCGATCCTGCTACTCGAGAGTCTGGGGTGGTTTTGATGAGCTAGCGAAGAAGATCATCGATCTACTTATGGAACTGTGTCTTTCTGAGGAGATAGTTCTAGTTATCTAGGGCTTTTGATTTGCTCTATCGTGCTCATTTTTTATCTATGTCATCGCTTGTGTTTAAGAAAACTTAGTGTGTTACTTGGTTGATGAAATAAAAAGAAGAAATGTTAAATTTAAATTTATTCTCTTAAAACCAAAACCTAAACCTAAACTTGAACCTAAATCGTAAAACTAAAAAATAAAAAATATAAAATATAAAAGCTACCCTAAACCCTAACTAACCTACTAAAACCCATCCTAAACCCAAACCTTAAACCCTCCCTAAACCACTAAACCCTAAACCCCAAACCCTCACAACCCTAAACACTAAACCTCAAAACTAATCCCAAAACCTAAAATCTAACGTAAACTAAACCTAAAAAAAATAAATAAAACCTAAACTAAATAATAAACTAAATAATTATTAAACTGGATAAAATAATAAAATAAACTAAAATAAATAATGGATAAACTAAATAAACTCCTAGGGTTTGCTTAATTTTAAAACCCCAAAACCCTAAATAAATCCTAAACCCTTAAACGCCATACCCACCACACCTGTATCTAAACCTACTAAACCCTAAAGCTTTAAACCCTAAATCCTAAATATCCCTAACCCCTTTAGCATAATCCTAAACCTACCTATGCTAACCCTACCCTAACTAAAATATAAAAATAAAACTTAAACCTAAAAGAAAATCAAAATAAAACTAAACTAAAAATAAACCTAAAACATAAACTAAATAAATAAATAAACTAAATAAAAATAAAATAAACCTAAACAATTAAAAATAAATTGAACAAAATAAATAAAAAATAAACTAAATAAACTAAATAAACTAAATAATCCTATACCGGTTTAGTTAATTTAAAAAAATAAATAAAATAGAACCCTAAACCCTAAATCTAAAACAAAACTACCCTAAACCACAAACCCTAAAAAACCCTAGCCACAACCTACCCTACTAAACCTTAAACTACCTAAACTAAACCTAAATCACAAATATAAACCTAAAACCTAAATTTAAAAAAATAAACCTATAAATAAAATAAATAAAGCATAAACCTAAAAAAAATGAAATAAAATAAAACTAAACTAAAAACCTAAACCTAATCATAAACCTAAAATAAAATTAAATAAAATAAAAAAGCTACTAACATAAAATCAATAAAACCTAAACTAAACTAAAAAAATAAAATAAACCTAAAATAAAAACCTAAATAAAATAAAACTAAATGTAAAATAAAAATAAAATAAAACTAAAATAAAATAAAATAAAACAAAATAATAAACTAAACTTAAATATAAAACCTATAATAAATAAAAATAAAACATAAAAAACTAAAAATAAAACTAAACCTAAAATAAAATAAAATAAACTAAATTAAATAAACTAAACATAAAAATAAACTAAACTAAAGTAAAAAAAAAGTTAAACTAAACCTAAAATAAATGAAACCTAAAATAATTTATCTACCACTTGAATACTCCAACTTCTTGAACATACACATTTTGCATTTTATCTCTAAGAGTAAAGCCACTCATCCACTAAGCATCCTCATCTCAACACTTAACAGTCTCATGCTTCTCTTTTATTGGACATTCGCCATAAAATCTGTCTTACCATCTTATAAAATATTCCTTAAGTTTAAGCGATACAACAAGGATGCATAGCCTAAAAATAAACCTAAAAATATATCTAAAATATAAACCTAAAAAAAATAAAATAAAACCTAAACCTAAACCTAAAAATAAAAAATAAATCCTAAACCTAAAATAAAATAAAAAAAACATAACAAAAATAAACATAAAAAAACCTAAACATAAAAAAAATAAACCTATAAAAAAATAAAATAAACTAAAATAAATAAAAAAATAAATTTAATAAACTAAATAAACCTAAACAACTTAATGTTTTAAAACCCTAAACCCTAAATCCTAAACCCTAAACCCTAAAACTAACCTAAACCCTAAACACAAAAACACAAAAATGGACCTAAACCACAAACCCTAAACTAAACCCTATAGCACTAAACCCAAACCCTAACTAACCTAAAGCCTAAAACCTAAAAAACCCTAACCCTAAACCTAAACCCTAAAACTATACCTAAAATTAACCCAAATCCTAAATAAACTAAACACTAAAACCCTAAAACCTTAACCTCTAATGTTAAACCCTAAACCCTAGACTAACCTAAACCCAACTAATCTTAAACCCTAAGAATGGGATGAACCTTGTTGAACATCACACAACTAAAAATCTAGTTCTAGCTGGAGGAGAAAGCAGATGGTTATCCATGGTGGTGGGATAGACTAGTGGATATAGAGGTGGTGGTAGCAGTGGTGGTTATGGAGGTGGGAGCTAAAGAGGTTCAGGTCATGGTTGTGGAGGGAGAGATGAATATGATGGAGGATTACTACTGAGTAGTTAATGAGGCCCAGAATGGCCTATGTTCTACTGCTTATGGAATTTGTCTTTATAGTAAAGATGGTTCTACTTATGTAGGGTTTTTAATTTGCTCTATGGGTGCTCATTTTCTATCTATCTCGTTGCTTGCGTCTTAGAAAACTTGAGGTTCTACTTGGTTGATGAAATTAAAAGAAGAAATGTTGAATCTAAATTTACTCTCTGTTAAAAAAAAATCTTAAACCCTAAACCCTAAAGCTTAAACTAAAACATAAACCCTAAACCTAAAGCCTAAAACAAACCCTAAACCTTAAACCTAAACCCTAAACCATAAACCTAAACCTAAACACTAAAACACTAAATCCTAAACCCTAAACCCTAAACCTCAAACCCTAAACCTTAAAAACCTTCAACCTAAACCCTAAATCTAAACTTGAACTCTAAACCCTAAACCTTAAACCCTAAACTAACATTAAATCCTAAATCTTATAACCTTAAACCCTAAAAGCCAAAACTAAATCCTAAGTAAACTTTGAATAAAGATTTTATTAGGAGTAGATATAAAGAATGACTTAATCCTAACATAATTATGGTAATAAGACATTGTCTTCAAGAGACTTTCCTTAGCTATTAGAGATTTGAATACCCTAAACCCTAACCTAAATCATATTATAATACATATATTATAGTATAATGTAGCATCATATATTTGAGTATGCAAATGCAATGAGGTTTTTTTGGATGTTATAAGATGTTTTGAAATGTTTTAGTATATTATGGTATGTGCCCTATAGTCTATATTAATATAGATCATAAAAAGATTGATTTAATAAATTAGTTGATGAAATTTGTTAAATTCAAAGTGGAAATTAGGTTATAGTACAAAAGATGTGATGCGCCACTTGTAGTCTAAAAAGTAAGATTTTATGTTCAAAATAAATATTATATGTTGTAGCATAGTATAACATCATATATCAAAATATGTTATTCTACACATTTTAATTTCTTTTGATTTTACAATCATGCGGTTGAACCTAACATTATTTTAAAAAAAATGTTGATTTAGACATTAAAATGGTGCAATTTGGACAAATTCATATTAGGTAGTGTATGGCATCATAATGTGTTATTTCAATTTAAAATATGTAAGTGATACGATTAAAATATATAGTTTTTTATTGTTTAGACTAGATTTATGATTTTTTATCTTAAGCAAATCCTCATGATGTGATATGCAATGTAATATAAAATAATATATTTTAGTGCATTATAATATAGGATGCCATAATATAGTGTAACATCATGCATTATAGCATACTATTGTGTATTACTACTTATTCTTTAGCATATTTTAGTTTGTTATAGTATGATGTAGTAGAGTTTTTACTGGCGTAATTCTTAAAAATATTGATTTATAAGCTGAGATGATGGAATTTGGTCAAATTGAAGGTAAGCTTTAGGGAACATCATTGGAGGTGTGCTATGGTGTGTCGTTTAATCAAAAGAATGGAATTTTGCATCTAAAATAAATGTTCATTTTTCAACCAAATTTTATAACTTTTTTACTTAAAGTGACTCATTTTAAGATGTAATGTAAGATAATATATTATATGAAAGCATATTAAATTATAATGTACATAAAAATATAACTTTAAATATATATATGAATGTGGTCATTTGTTACTAAATGTTATTGTACATTTTAGTATGTTTTACTTTTGTTATAATACATTGGGTCAAAACTCACCAAAATGTTAATTTGAAGGTTGAGATGGAAGAATTTGGCCAAATTCATAAGTCAAGAAGAAACACCAAGATTATGCTATTTTGTACCATTTCTAATAAAAAAATAACAATTTTACATCCAAAATGAACATTATTCATATTTTGAAAAAAATTTGTTGTTTGTTCCCTTTAAGTGATTCTAATGAGGTGTAATGTTAGGAAATATATTATATTATAATAAATTATAATATAACATCATATATTATAATATAATATAGCGTGTTAATTCACAATATAATATAAAATTTTAATTTCTTTCAGTATTTTACAATCATGCAGTCGAGCCTACACTAACATTATTTAAAAAAAATGTTGATTTAGACTTTAAAATGGTGGAATTTGGACAAATTCATATTAGGTAGTGTATGGCATCATAATGTGTTATTTCAATTTAAAATATGTAAGTGATACGATTAAAATCTATAGTTTTTTATTGTTTAGACTAGATTTATGATTTCTTATCTTAAGCAAATCCTCATGATGTGATATGCAATGTAATATAATATAATATGTTTTAGTGCATTATAATATAGGATGCCATAACATAGTGTAGCATCATGCATTATAGCATACTATTGTGTATTACTACTTATTGTTTAGCATATTTTAGTTTGTTATAGTATGATGTAGTAGAGTTTTTACTGGCATAATTCTTAAAAATATTGATTTATAGGCTGAGATGATGGGATTTGGTCAAATTGAAGGTAAGCTTTAGGGAACATCATTGGAGGTGTGCTATGGTGTGTCGTTTAATCAAAAGAATGGAATTTTGCATCTAAAATAAATGTTCATTTTTCAACCAAATTTTATAACTTTTTTGCTTAAAGTGATTCATTTTAAGATGTAATGTAAGATAATATATTATATGAAAGCATATTAAATTATAATGTACAAAAAAATATAACTTTAAATATATATATATGAATGTGGTCATTTGTTACTAAATGTTATTGTACATTTTAGTATGTTTTACTTTTGCTATAATACATTGGGTCAAAACTCACCAAAATGTTAATTTGAAGGTTGAGATGGAAGAATTTGGCCAAATTCATGGCACAGTCCAAGAAGAAACACCAAGATTATGCTATTTTGTACCATTTCTAATAAAAAAATAACAATTTTACATCCAAAATGAACATTATTCATATTTTGAAAAAATTTTGTTATTTGTTCCCTTTAAGTGATTCTAATGAGGTGTAATGTTAGAAAATATATTATATTATAGCAAATTATAATATAACATCATATATTATAATATAATATAGTGTGTTAATTCACACTATAATATTTTTAGCATGATATTGTATAGTTAGTTTGAGCTTGCACCATCAAAAATTCTAAAATGTTGATTAAAATGTTAAGATGATGTAATTTGAATGAATACATTATTAGCCTTTTGGTTGAAGTATTAAAGGTGTGCATAAGCAAAGAAATAAGATTTGATGAGAATTCCATGTCAAGGACATGGAGGGAGATCTACTAGGGGATCACACATGCATTGGACATGACATAGGAGGGGTCTATGTCGAGGGCATAGAAGAAGAAAATTTATTGGGGATAAGTTTTGAATTTGATTTGATTATGTGATCTGTGGAAAGAAGTTTCGCTTGGGTTAACAATCCATAATCCACGGAATTAAGATCGAATTGACTTTAATTTGTTTTATTTTGAATCATGTGGAGGCATATCTGTCAGAGATATAGTCTCGAATCCGCTGGGGATTGAGTATATGAACCTTCCACTGGGGAAGCAGGTTCAGGCAATCTACTAGCGATTGGGATTTGAGTTTGATTTCATAGATTTGTTTGGGGATGTATCCATTTGGAATAAGAGTTTGGTTGGATTTCTTTGATTTAGACTCTACTAGGGAGTTGGTTTAATTTGGCTCCACTTGGGAGGTTAGTTTTGAATTTAATTTTTTTGTTCAACTTGTTTACATATGATTTGGGGATCCACTGGGGAGAAGGGTGTGATTTAACTCCACTAGGGAAAATCTGATTGGGTTTAATTTAATTTGAGTTAATGTATGAACCATATCGGTGTGCGATGAACCCATTGAAAATGGGCTATATCAACCTTGACATACCTTAGGTTTACAAATCCAAAGGGATAGTCTACCGAATGCTGGGTAGAGCTATCCAACTTAAGGGGTTGCCTTTTAGTGTGCAACGATTGTGCTAGCAAGAAGGTGTAACAGACTTACAAATTCCAAAAGTAAGGAACAACTAATGGGGTGACCTGTTGGATGCACAATAATCAAACGACTGGGAGACTATTGAGTGAATGCCACCAAGGACTTCAACTCAAAAGTAGTTAGATTATGTTTTGATATTGTTTGTTTGGTTTAGTTTGATTTCAAATTGATGGCATATCCATTAGGGATGTGAGCTTGATAAAATTTGATAGATTTAATTTATGGACCATGTTGGTGTGCGATCGACCCACTAAGAAGGGGCTATATCAGACTTATCTTATCTCAGATTTACAAATCCAAAGTGATGGTCTACTGGCTGTGGGGTAGAGCTAGCCATCCTAAGGGGTTGCCTTTCAGTGTGCAATGGCTATGCTAGGAAGAAGGCGTAGCAGACTTACATCTTCTAAAGGGGAACTTCTTTGGTGACTATTGATGCAATAAATGGAAGCGACTTAGGGCATGAGTGAATCTTGTTGAGTTAATATCAAAAGAGTAGTTAAGCAACTTTTATTGAGTTTTGACACTATTCTAATGATAGGATGCTTGGAAAAGGTACGCTAAGGGTCCTCTAATCCACAAGTGAATATATATTTTGTTTATATGTTTATGTGGACCACTGGTGTCTTGAGGCAGAGAATGCTATATCAGGCTTGACCTATCTCAAATTTACTAGACCAAGGGAGAATCTACACATCCATAGGACATATTCTCCAACCATAGGGGTGGATACTGGGAAAGGAGAATTGTCCAATCCGATAGTAACCGAGGTAGTGTCTAATTGTGGTTGCAAGGGCGATCCATATATAATGCTCATAGGGAGATGCACCTAGGGGCATTATCTACCCAGAAAAGAAAGCTTATAGGTATGGGTGGCCAACTCAATGAGAAAGTGTAGTAGAATTACAAGCTCATGAGTGGTATATCTAAGGTGCGAGAACCAACCAACCTAAGGTGTATCCATCAGCATGAGCAGTGTATCCATCAGCATAGTAAGAACCAACCAACCTAAAGTGCCCTTCAGTGTGCAATGATCAATCTAGAAAGAAATCATGTAGGCTTATAATTTTCCAAGTGGGCGATCATTGGGATAGTATCGATGGGACATATACTACTAACCTAGCGACTACTAATGAGCCCCAAGGAAGGGTGGACTCAAACTTGAAGCTATCAAGAGGAAGGAGCCACTAGGGGACTTATCTAAACCTCAAATATACTCGACCCCGATTATGCAGAAAGGCTAATCCATGGTGAAAGCATAGCAGACTCACATCCTCTTAAATGAAGCCAACATGAGGTAGTTTACCGGCCACGTGAGCTACCAAACTAATAAGGCTTGTTATGCACATGGCCAAGAAAAGAAGGAAAGCATAGCAGACTTACATCCTTGAAAGCAAGAATACCACTGGGGTGACACACTAATAGGGTAGCACATCAACCCGACCTAGAGCAGTTACTGAGTGAGTGTCACTAGGGGCGTTATCTTAAATCAAATTAGCTTGAGATAAAAGATATGTGTTTATTTTATATGTTTATGAGTAGTTTATGTTTGTGTTATGCCGACGAAGGATAGGATGCCACTTAGGTTCCTTACACCTACCCTAAACACATCATGGCAGATTTGCAAATAAGAATTCTTTCAAGATGTAAGAGATTGAATTCAAAATAGAATTTTCATTGATGATAATGAATTTTAAACATGATTTATAATATTTCTTTAAGTAGAGCCTATTGATTGGAAGCATTGGACACTATCTCTTATGATTAATAAGTTGATAAGATCCTCCTAGGTAGGCCTTCTCTACAGTAGAAGGGCCTTTCCAAGTGGGTTCAAACTTGCCTCCCATCCTAAGTTGAGCAACAATCGATCTCTTTAGAACTAAAATAAGCTCTCTTACTTGAAAAGCTCTAGGATAGACAAACTTGTTGTGAGCTTGAATCATTTTAGCTTTGTATAACTTGATGTTTTAGCATGCCCATAGGCATCTCTCCTCCAAACCTTTGAGCTCTTCTAACTATAACTTGGTGTTCTGCTCTATTGTGATCTTTTTACCCATAGCTATCCTTAGTGATGAGTCAAACTTCTAATGGTAGAACACTATGGAGAAAGGAGTAAAATGAGTAGGAGTTCTATATGTTGTGCGATGAGGCTTCAACTAACTTGCTCATATGTCGATTGTTGTTGTATAGTGTCTTATTGATATGTGGATGAGAGTTTTGTTGAGGCTTACGCTAAGCTATTTTTTCCTCAGTAGTCGATGGTAGAATATCTAATCTATCTGTCTCTCTGAAAGTTGTTGATCTACTCTTGAATGCGGTACCATTATTAGATATAATTCATCACTCAACCTATATAATATGGTTCCTAAAAACTAGAGCACATGCTAAGTTGTGAGCTATTTGAGCAGAATTGCCTTTGGCCATTTAGAAAAGTAGTTAGTAGCAGCTAAGATGAATTGATGACCCTTGGAAGAATGAGGATCAATTAGACCCACTATGTCGGTACCCCAACACAGAATGGCCATGAGGCCAATGTAGGATGTAGAATGTTGGGTGGTTGGTGTAGGACCACACCATGTATTTGACATTGGTGGCATCACCTAGCCATATCCATGCAATTTTGATCATAAATAGCCAATAGTATCTAGTCTCTTGATCTTGGCTTTCAACTTCGAATTGGTTGGCTCCACATAATCCAGAGTGTACTTCGATCCCGATTTTATAGGCTTCATGCTTTTTAAAATAACATAACCACATATGATCAAAAGACCACCAATACAAGGCACCATCCACAAGAGCAAAGGAAAGTGCTCTCTACTTCATCTGATGGGCTTGAGACTTATCTTGAGGTAATTTGCCTTTATTTAAGTAATCCATGAATGGTTTCCTCCAATCTAACTCATCATTATTCTTGGCAATGACAACCTACCCTTCAAGAGAGTACTTTTTGATGAGTTCAATACCAATAAAAGATAAGACTTGTCTATTTTGGACCTTTATTGATATGGACTCATCCTCCAGACATGCCAACTCTTTATCAAGCTTTGCTAAAGCGTACACTATGGTGTTCTCTCCTCGGGGAATCTTATAAATGCTAACCTTTAGGATTTGGGCCAACAAGTCCATGGTG